>CALSCR010003567.1:0-34392 GCA_943704495.1 Pigoraptor chileana | reverse complement strand
CAGTGAATACACACAAAGTGACGCCAGTGAACACACACCAGAGTGACGCCAGTGAATACACACAAAGTGACGCCAGTGAACACACCAGAGTGACGCCAGTGAATACACACAAAGTGACGCCAGTGAACACACACCAGAGTGACGCCAGTGAATACACACAAAGTGACGCCAGTGAACACACCAGAGTGACGCCAGTGAATACATACAAAGGGACGCCAGTGAACACACACCAGAGTGACGCCAGTGAATACACACAAAGTGACGCCAGTGAATACACACAAAGTGACGCCAGTGAACACGCAATGCATTCCACGCAGCATCAGAGCAAAAGACAACAATAGAAGCGCCACAAACAGAACGCGTCCACCACCACCACATGCATGGGCTTGACGAAGAGCCAAAGGACACAGCAGACGCTGACCCCAGCCGATCCATCCACAGCCACACCCACCCTGTAGCAAACAACTTGCCCCCGTGGGACGCCGCAATCGAAATGGAGCCCGTGCTGCCGTCGTCGGTGAATCGGTGCACGCAGCGGCGCGTCTCCACGTCCCACAGGTACACTTGGCCATCACCTAGTACAATCAAATCAATCAAAAAAGGAAACAGAGGCAGTTGACATTAGCACAATGCGACACAGAGGTAGTCCACATCGGCACAATGTCCCGGCAACACACGCAGCCGTTGGTGGTTGTGTCGCGCACAGGAATCGCTCAGAGGAATGACGAGGAGCACGGCACATCAAAGCAACACAAAACAGCAAACAAAGTACGACTGCAACAGCGACAGCAGGAGCAGCCATATGAAAGCACGAAGTGTGCACATCATCGGTTGCGCAACACCCACCGCCAGTGGACATGAGCTGCTTGCCGTCCGCAGAGAATGTGACGCCGCGGGCGGTCCCGTTCATCTTGAGCGTGGCAACCCACTGCTTCGTGTGCATCGACACGAGGAGCAGCGCGCCGTCCTCGCCCGTGAAGCACAGATGGCGGCCGTCGGGAGCGACCACAAAGCGCTCGAGACTGCGTTCAGTGCGACCGCGAATGTTGGGGATCTGCACACAGGCACGTGGGAAGAGGCCGTTGTTGCATGGCGGGGAATAAGACCATCCTCGCATCAGTCACGCTTTTGCTCTAAACCACGCACAGATGCACAGGCGCATACGCATGGCTCACTCTCAATTCAAACCAACGCAAACCAGCAGTCATAAACTCGCCCAACCGACACACAGCCAGTACCACACGGCACATGCATGACTTCATATACGCGCCCAACCCATGCACAGACAATATTAAAGGGCCTCCACGAGGACACATGCACGGCATCCACAACGGATGGCCCGCAAAAATGCGAGTAGAAACGCACCTTGCGGATGGCTGCGCCCTCAATGTCGTACAAATAGAAGAACGGCCTCCGCCCACTGCACACAATGTGGCGACCGTCGGGCGTGAAGCGGGCCTCGTGGATGGGCAGATCGGGAATAAACACGCTCTGGATCTTGGGATTGTTCTTGCCGTCGAGGGCAAAGAGGCGAAGGGTCTTGTCGAGGCCGGCAGTGAAGGCGACGGGGGCTGTCGGGTGGAAGCGCACAGCCTGCACGGCTGCGTCGGACGGCGCGCCGGCATTGAGGTCCTGCACGCGGGTCACGCGGAGGCGGCCAGAGGGCAGACGGGTCGGGTGCCGCGACAGCAGCGGCCCCGCCCGCCGCAGGATCGCCCCAGCCTCCTCCTCAATCGCATCGGCATCGGCGTCCGCATCGCCATCCTCGCCCTCTCCGTCTGCACCCTCGCCCTCGCCACCAGCTCGGCTGCCACTGTCCTTTGCCTTTTTCTGCTTCTTCTTCTTCTTATCCCTCTGCTCATCTGCGTGCGCAGCCCACTGCGGTCGCCCGTGTATGCGTTCAAACTGCGATCGCAAGCGCGCCTCATAGTCAGCGCCGTCGATCTCCTCTTCATCCTCTGTCTTCCTCAGCTTTCGCAGCCGACGCTCGCCCGCAATGTCCACATTCAGCGCGCCGTCGTCGTCGTCGACCCACGCGGGCGCCCGTCGCTGCTCCGCCTCTGCCACTTCCGCAGTCGCCGCACCTTCGGATGCAGCAGTTCCTTCTTTGTCAAGAACAAAATGAAGCTCGGTGCTTTCCCGAGTGGTCTCGTCATCATTGTCGGTCTCGCCGCGCTGTAATGTTTCGATGTGTGTAGTGTTAGACAATACAAGGCGGCGGCCATACACACACACACACACGCACACTCAACGGGAGAGTAAGATCACAACTGAGGAGGACCACGAAGATGCCAGTGGCACTAGTGACAATTTTGGACAGCGCAACCCACCGCAGCGTCCGTGAGCGAGTGCACAACGTCGTCGACGCGTCCAAACAGCCGTGCCGCAAGCTCCTCCTCGCCCTCGACAGGCACAGTCGACCCAAGCGTCTTCTTTCTCTTCACCGCGCGCTGTTGGGCCGCGGGGTCTGCATCTGCAGAGCGCTTGCCACCACTGCTGGCCCCATTGTTGCCGTGTGTGGCGGTGGCGGTGGCGTCGGCTGCCTCACGCGCCCGTCGTGCACGGAGCATCCTTGCCCGATTATTGTGTGCGTCTGCCTGCCGAAGTGATAATCACCAGATGCACACAAGAAACCACACAAACAAAGAGACCTCAACACTACACTTTCAATAAACTATGGAAAACAAGATATTCATACACGCGTCGATTCTTGATGTCTATAAATCTCTCGCGATATAAATGACACTAACTGATCCGAACCGGGCGGCCAAAGTTTTGCACGTGCTGAGGGACGCCACAGTGACGCCATCTGGTAATGACGGATGTGGATTGCGATTGAAGTGATTCTACAGTGACATTTACAATGTCGCGATTCAGCACATTAAAAGGCCTCAAGTGGCCAAAGGTACACGCATCACGTGTTCGTTTAAAGGAATAGAGTGGGAGGAGAAGTAGAGTGTGTGTGGTCGCAATGTGATGTTAGCTGCCGTCACTCACACACGTAGGATGCAAGGATAAGCACTGAAGGCGACGTTGACACATGCCAAACTGCGTACAACTCATCGCACGGCAATACCACTGCAGAGGCGCACGAAGACATTTGACGGATACGAAGAAGGGGGGGCGTCCCGTCCTCCGGGCGCGGCAAAATGGACGACAAGGCACTCAACACGTGGGTGTCTGACCGCTTGATGGAGCTGGTCGGAATGTCGGAAAAGTACGCGGTGCAGTTTGTTGTCGGCCTGGCCAAGGGCGCGAAAAGTGCAGATGCTCTCGTGGAGAAGCTGAAATCAACCGACACAATACCCGCCGATGCGAAGGGCATCGCGTTTGCAAGGGAACTTTTCCAGCGCATGCCTCGTGCGGGTGGGCGGTCTGCCGCAGATGAGCGACGGAGCGCCGCAAAGGCAGAAGAGGCCCGCATCCGTGACGTCTACAAGAAGAACCAGGCATACAAAATGCTTGATGATGACGAAGACGACGATGCGGCGGCGGTGGCTGCAGCAGCCGCAAGGTCGCTTGCGAAGAAGGCTGCGAAGGCGGAGAAGAAGCTTGAGGCCAAGGGAGAGGCGGCGGCTGATGGCAAGGATGATCGCAAGCGCAAGCATATTCGCAAGAAGACCGAGGGGTTTGCCGACGAAGAGGAGCCAGACACTCCCGGCGACACACAGCATGCGTCCAAGCGGCAACGAACAGACGAAGACGCCCCGCCATCTGGCGGCGCTGAGGATGATCTTGAACGGCTTGAGCGTGAGCGCGAGGAGGACCTTGCCGCACGCGATGCGTTTGCTGCGCGAATGAAGAGTAAGGACCGCGAGCGCACCAAGAAGCCCGTGGAGAGCAAGGCGGCGGAGGATGCGCGCCTGAAGCAGGAGATGGCGGAGGAGGAGAAGCGGCGCCTCATCCCCGAGCTGCGCAAGAAGGCCCGGCAGCGCTACTTGGGCGAGCGCAAGGACAAGAAGCTGGCCGAGCTGCGCGACGACATCCGCGACGAAGAGTATCTGTTTGCGAGCGAGGAGCTGACGGCGCGGGAGAAAGAGGAGCTCGAGTACAAGCGGCGGCTGTACGACCTTGCGATGGAGCACGCCAAGGCCGGCGAGATGGAGAAAGTGGACCGGTACCAGATGCCGCAGAGCTACGTGGACGAGGGTGGACGGATGGATGCAAAGAAGCGCGAGGAGCTGCTCACGCGGCGGGACAAGGGCGGGAAGGAGGACGACAACGAAAAGTACGGCTTTGTGACGGAGCAGGCGCGCTGGGAGGAGGAGCAGATGCGCGGGGCGACGATGCAGTTTGGCGCCAAGGATGCAAAAGAGAAGGCACGCGAGAAGGGAGATGCGGCAGACTACGGCTATGTGTTTGAGGATAAGATCGACTTCATCATGGCCGAGACGGTGGCCGGGACGAACAAGAAGAAGGTCGAGGAGGAGCGTGCCGTGTCGGAGGCCGAGCGCCGGAAGATGACGATGGACGAGACGCGCAAGAGCCTCCCCATGTACCCGTACCGCGACGAACTGTTGCAGGCAATCGAGAACCACCAGGTGCTGATCATATGCGCGGAGACGGGCTCAGGCAAGACGACGCAGATTCCCCAGTACCTCCATGAAATCGGATACACAAAGCGGGGGAAGGTCGGGTGCACGCAGCCGCGTCGCGTGGCCGCAATGTCTGTTGCCGCGCGCGTGTCGGACGAAATGGGAACGAAGCTGGGCAATGAAGTGGGCTATTCCATCCGGTTTGAGGACTGCACCTCTGATCGCACAGTGATCAAGTACATGACGGACGGCATGCTCCTGCGCGAGTTTCTGTCGGAGCCGGATCTGGGCAGCTACAGCGTGATGATCATCGACGAGGCGCACGAGCGCACCCTGCACACGGATGTGCTGTTTGGCCTCGTGAAAGACATTGCGCGCTTCAGGACGGACCTCAAGCTCATCATCTCAAGCGCGACGCTCGACGCGGAGAAGTTCAGCCGCTATTTCGACGATGCGCCGATCTTCAACGTGCCCGGCCGGCGCTTCCCCGTGGACATTTACTACACAAAGGCACCCGAGTCGGACTATCTTGACGCTGCGGTAGTGACGGTGCTGCAGATCCACCTGACGCAGCCGCCCGGCGACGTCCTGGTGTTCCTCACTGGGCAGGAGGAAATCGACACGGCGCACGAAATACTGCAGGAGAGGGCGCGCCGTCTCGGGTCTAAGATATCCGAGCTCATTTTGGCGCCAATTTACTCGACGCTGCCGTCGGACATGCAGGCTAAAATATTCGAACCGACGCCGCCCGGCGCCCGCAAGGTCGTGCTCGCGACGAACATTGCCGAGACCTCGCTCACAATCGACGGTATTGTGTACGTGATTGATCCCGGCTTTTCGAAGCAGAAGTCATACAATCCTCGCACGGGGATGGAGTCGCTGATAGTGACGCCGGTCTCACGTGCCTCGGCGCAGCAGCGGGCGGGGCGGGCGGGGCGGGTGTCTGCGGGCAAGTGCTTCCGCCTGTACACGGCGTGGGCCTTCCACAACGAGCTGGAGGAGAGCACAATACCGGAAATTCAGCGGACGAACCTGGGCAACGTCGTGCTCCTTCTCAAGTCGCTCGGCATCAACGACCTCATCCACTTTGATTTCATGGACCCGCCGCCCGCCGAGACCCTCATCCGGGCGCTGGAGCAGCTGTACGCACTCGGGGCGCTCAACGACCGCGGTGAGCTGACGAAGCTTGGGCGGCGCATGGCCGAGTTCCCCGTGGATCCGATGATGAGCAAGATGATCCTCGCGAGCGAGCAGTACGGGTGCTCGGAGGAGATTCTGTCGATTGCGTGCATGCTCTCTGTGGGCAACTCAATATTCTACAGGCCTAAGGACAAGGCGGTGCACGCCGACAATGCGCGCGTCAACTTTTTCGTCCCCGGTGGCGACCATCTGACGCTCCTGAATGTGTACCGGCAGTGGATGGAGACGGATTTTTCAACACAGTGGTGTTTCGAGAACTTCATTCAGGTTGGTCTTGATGTTGTTGCTGTTGTGCGGCTTCTTATGTTTTCTTGTGTGGTATTGTTATGCAGTTGTTTGGAAGATGAGTGAGGCGCGAGTGCGAGAAAGAAGTGCAAAGAGACGACCGGCTGCGGCGTTTCTATGATGCATGGCTTAATATGTTTGAAGGAAATCGCTCTACTATTCGCTCACTCGCATGTTCGCCTTCCCCTGCACTCCTCGCTCCCTCATGCCACCGAACACTGCCGATAATGCGTGCATAACAACGCCAACAGCACCGTAGCATGAAACGCGCACGCGATGTCCGCGAGCAGCTGGCGGGTCTGATGGAGCGCGTGGAAATTGAGCCCACAACGACACAGGACGTCATTGTCATTAGAAAGGCAATCACCGCGGGCTTCTTCTACCACACGGCGCGCCTCGGCAAGGGCGGGCAGGTGCGTGTGTTGATGTATCTGCCTGATAGTTCCACCGTACCGCGTTGTTGTGCAAGGGACACGGTGGGCACGTGCGCTGCCTGGTGCGGTGCTGTGATGTTTGCCGTGTTTTGATGTGTCTCTGTCGTCGGGTGGCACGTGCAGCTGCTAACATGTCTTCTTATGTTTGGTGGGTTCTGCGTCTGTGGTGGCAATGGTATGGTCACGTGCGCCGCGCAGTACAAGACGGTGAAGCACTCGCAGGCCGTGCAGGTGCACCCCAACAGCAGCCTCTTCCAAGCAACGCCTCAGCCGCGCTGGGTCATATACCATGAGCTCGTATTCACAACAAAGGAATTCATGCGGCAGACCATCGAAATACAGGCGCCGTGGCTGCTCGAGGTCGCCCCCCACTACTACAAGGCTAAGGAGCTTGAGGAGGGCGGCGGGCTCGGCAAGAAGATGCCCAAGACGGTGGGGTTTGTCTCTTGAATTGGTGGACACATTCGCCTAACTTTTCACGCGCAATGTGTCTCACCCGTCGTCTTCCTACTAAAGAAGTTTTTCCTTGCATTTCATCTCGCAGACGGGCAAACCAGCGGGAGAGGCGGGACGATAGCCAGGCCTGCAATAGGGGATGCCGTCGTTGTGTGCGAGCACATTGGATGGAGCGCCATTGTTAAATGGACCATCCCATCCGGGGGGTTCGACCCTGACCGATTTTGAATCCTCTTTCGTCATTTGCAAAACCAATGAACAGAGTCCGTGTGCAACAACATCACACTTTCATTTATCGTTGGCGTACAGACACTGGCGTAGTGATCATTGTTTGCGTCAGAGTTCCTTTGTGACGTTGCGTGCACTCGCAATTTGGCCAGACGTTGCCACGTGCGCAGCAATACCCACGGCCGATCCAATTGCTGCGCCGCCAAGCAGAGCGACCGGGAGGGACGCAGAGAAGCCGGCGACCGTTGCCGCCGTCAGCACAGCTGCGCCAATGCCCGCCCCCGCTCGCGCAAATCGGTCGGTGCGGACCTGCCCGTCGTTGTAGTGCAATCGGTACACGCGATCTGCCGCATGCCGACAAGGGTTCGATTCATGATCAGTGCCGGAGTGTGAGACAGAATTGCATTGCAAAAGCACACACAGCACCGTGAAATATACACATTCGTAACCCACCGGTGACGCCGTCCGTGTCCATTGTGCGCATCTTTGCAAGCCCCGCCGCCGCAGATGCCGCGGTGCCTATCAAGGCGAATCCTGCTGCGCCGGCTGTGACAGCAGCGAGTGTGACGGGGCGTCGGCGGATCTTGAGCGCGAGGGGCACGAGGGGCACGGCAAGCACGGCGCCCGCCTGGAAGCCCTTGATCGCAATGTGCTCCAGCAAGCGCAGATGCGAATTCACCGTCGGATCAAACGCGCCGCTGTCATCGCCAATTTGTCGCCGTCCCATCTTCACTCTTTCAAATTTTTCGGAATATGCCGATTTCTCTCACAGTGCTTCTAAGATCGCTTATGTCTCTGTTCTGTTTATGATTTGTTTATCGACGACACAATTGTTTCTAATAATTTGGCCAGCATAATTCCCATTCGCCCAGTCACTGACCGACTGTTCCGCCCGCCACAGACTGTCACAGGAATGTCACAGGACTGTCACAGACCATAACTACGGCGACTGCAGATAGTCTGGCGGAACCGAACAACAAACTCAGCACACAAGCACGTGACCAGAAGTAACACGGAGAAGTTCATCGAAATCACGTGCTTTTCCGTCAAATTTTCCGCCACCGCCCACCCAAAACAGCAGCCGACCCGGCAGACGAGCAGGGATGGACCATCAAGCTCAGTGCAAATAGCACAACATCAACTGACTCTCTTCTGAAGAGGTCCTGTTGTGGAAATATTTGTGCCGTTCTTTCCCTTTTCACATTCTCTGCTCTCTTCGTCAAAATGCTCGCTGTGCGTGCGCGCGGGCCGACCAGCCTAGCAACGGTGTGTTGTTGATAGCCACGCATGCGTCTGCCATACACGCGCTAGTTATGCGGAGCTGGTTATTGCGCGAGTGTCAAACATGTGGTCTTTCCTTGCTGTGTAGCGAGCAGTAAGCCTTTCTGATTACGATCCTGGTCTGCTTGTGACTGCAGGGCCTCAAGCGGTGCTATTCGTCAGCCACCGGCCCCGAGGGACGTTACATCCAGAAGGGTGTCGTGCCTACTTTCCACTATCAGGTGAATGCATGTTACGGGCTGCATGTTTTTTGCGTTCTCTGGGTATAGCTGGTTTGCAACAAGAGTGGTTATTCGCTCTGCGTGATGGACGTCTAATTCTGTACAACGACACTGTGATTATCGCTCGGGGTTTGAATATGCTTGGACATCACTGTGTGTCGATGTGAGTTTTGAATCCCCCCGAGCTGCAAGTTGCTGCATGAGTGGATAAATGAGTGAATTCACGCCTGTATTATTGCACGTTTGCGCCAATCGCACACAGCCGAGCCTCCCCCGCTTGCCCATTCCCAAGCTTGAGGAGACGCTGTCGCGCTACGTGGCCGCGGTGCAACCCCTTGTGACCCCCGAGGAGTTCAAGGCAACCACCGCAGCTGTCGACTCGTTCCGCGCGACAGACGGCCCCCGTCTGCACGCCGCCCTTGTCGATCGCGACGCCAACAACAAGCGCACCAGCTACATCTCGGCGCCGTGGTTCGACATGTACCTCGAGTCACGGGCGCCTCTTCCGATCAACTTCAATCCCTTCATTGCGTTCCAGGATGATCCCATCCCTGCACGGAACACGCAAGCGGCGCGCGCAGCCAACCTTATTCTGGCGTCGGTGCGCTTCCGCAACTCGCTCGCCGACCAAGTGCTCGAG
Organism: Pigoraptor chileana; assembly: GCA_943704495.1. Lineage (NCBI taxonomy): Eukaryota > Filasterea > Ministeriida > Capsasporidae > Pigoraptor > Pigoraptor chileana. Next base: position 25,112 of record CALSCR010003567.1, on the reverse strand, counting down.
CCGGACGTCTTCCACCTGAACCCGGAGAAGAGCGACACGCCGCTGTTCAAGAACCTCATCCGCTTTGTGCCCTCGAGCGTCTCGTGGTTTGGGGCGTACATGGTCAACGCGTATCCGCTCGACATGAGCCAGTACCACCGCTTGTTTGCCTCGACGCGCGTCCCCCGCAAGGGCAAGGACGAGCTTGTCTCCAACAAGGACGCCACGCACGTTGCCATCATGCGTCGGGGTCACGTGTACACGTTCGATGTGATGGCCAAGGACGGCACGCCGTTCTCTGCTGGCGTCATCCGAGACAACATCGACGCCATTTTGAAGGACAACATCGCGCCCGCAGAACACCCCATCGGCCTCCTCACAACCGAAGAGCGCGACACTTGGGCCGCGCACCGCGAGCAGTTGGCCGCAGCTAATCCCGAGCAGATGAAGGCACTCGACGGCGCGCTGTTTGTCGTCTCACTCGACGACGAGAGCCCCACCAAGGACACGGACCTCAGCCGTCTGCTGCTCACCAGCGACGGAAAGAACCGCTGGTTCGACAAGAGCTTTTCGATGCTCATCAGCGGCAACGGCAAGGCCGCCATCAATTTTGAGCATGCGTGGGGCGATGGCGTGGCCGTCCTCCGTTACTTCAACGAGATCCACCGCGATGCAACGACCGTTCTTGGCGAGCCGACGCCCGCGGGGTCTGGAGCTAAGCCGCGTCGCCTCGACTTCAACGTGCCCGACAGCGTGCGGGAGGGCATTCGTGTTGCGGGAAAGAAATTTGACGCGATTGTCAACTCGCTGGACATCAAGACGCTCGAGTACTTTGGGTTTGGCAAGGCGGCAGTCAAGGGCCACAAGCTTAGCCCCGACGGCGTGACGCAGATGGCCTTCCAACTGGCGTACTATCTGCACGAGGGGCGGACGGTGAGCACGTATGAGTCGTGCTCCACGGCGGCGTTCAAGCACGGGCGCACCGAGTGCATCCGGTCGGCGACAAGCGAGTCGGTGGACTTTGTGCGTGCCATCACGAGCACGACATCGTCTTCGGCGGATAGGCTTGCGGCGCTCCGAAAGGCTGTTGAGAAGCATTCCGAGCTGACAAAGAATGCGGCCATGGGCAAGGCAGTCGACCGTCATCTGTACGCCATGCTTGACATGACTCGCCGTGCCGGCGAGCCGACGCCGCTGATATTTAAGGACAAGGGCTACGCAACAATGGGACAGAACATTCTGTCGACAAGCACGCTGGCCAGCCCCGCGTTGCTCGTGGGCGGATTCGGACCCGTGCATCCCGAGGGATACGGCGTCGGGTACATGATCGACGACAAGCGCATCGGCTGCCACGTGACCAGCTTCCGAAAGGACACGCCCGAGTTCCTCCAGTCGCTGCACAAGGCCATCGAGCTGATCCGCGCGACGGTTGAGGCCAAGTGAGGCGCAATTGTGGGGCGGGGATGTGGTGGAGTGGGAATCTGGGGCCTTCACTAAAGAGTCTGAGGCTTATTTGACTATGCAGTTCGGTTGATTGAAGCTTCTCTGATTGTTTTTTTTGTGAAATTGGAAAAAAATCAGCTGTCCAGCCGGACACTACTATGAGGACAGATCGAACGCCCCGATGTGGGTGGAGTGGAGAATCCATGGCAACACGCGCACTCTGAATTTGAAATGGGCCGAAATATTGCACAAAATGGACGCGAGATTCACATTGTGCCTCCGACCACTCGGATGACTATGGAAAGTGCCAATTTGAGACGAATGATACGGCGGTCAGTGCTGCATGCATGGCGGGTCTGTGCTGCATGCACTCAGTGGTGTCATCTACCATACGAAATAATGCAATCGATCAATCCAGGAGCCTAAGAGCGAGTGTTTGCGAGTGTTGTTCTGCATACGAAAGCCGAGCACGATATCCTGTCGACCTCAACTTCGACGATTTTAAATCTGCCTGCTGTGCCTCCACTCATTTTTTGAACTGAGCACGTCGAGGGCTCTCTGGACGCACCGCACACTTTAGCCCCCTATATTGCACTCACGCACGCATGACGGTTGGCACGCATATTTTAGCCCTCTAATGCACTGACGCGCGCATGACGGTTGGCGGTGCGCCGCGGCCGGTCTTGCTTATCCCAGCTGCCTGCGGGCATCTCGCGCGCGTCCGCAATGGCGCGTTCGTTTGCGCGGCAGTCGTTTGACTTTGACCGCAAATTCGACGACGACGACGACGACGACTTCAACATTGACAGCGACCCCAGCGAATATGGCGGGTACTCGTCGTATGGGGAGGACTCGCCAACCCCGCAGCCGCTGTCCGCAGCAGTCGACAACAACGGGCTCTCATTCCCGAGCTTTACGGCCAGAATTCGGCAGAACGGCACAGCTGTTGAAGCCCAGCATGACAGTGCAGAAGGCAAGGAAGTGGATGCATTCTTGGAGACATACGGTGACTCTGACAGCGAGGCGGAGGATGAGGCGGGTGACGGAAAAGGCGCGGGATTCACAATTCCCAATGGGTGGCAGTTGCGCGAGACGTTCTCGCGGCAGGGACGCTCGTCCGACATCATCGACGCCATATACAACGCGACCAAAAACGTGTTTGCGATAGTGGACAAGAAGGGAGTGTCGTTGTGGGATCCAACGGCAAACGCAGGTATGAATGATGAGGCATATCCGTTCTCCTTTCAGCTGTATGATGTGTCTCCGGGTCCTTAATTTGAGTTTTGCCTTAAATTTGCCCCGTCCCTTGTTCCTGGTTGTTCCGCAGTTGTCGCCCGGCACGACTTTCCGGCCTACCAACATCAGATGTACTCGCACATTGTGGCAGTTGAAAGCTACAACGTGTACATTGTGTACTCGAAGGACTTGACGCTGCGGGTGAGCGGCACTACGCATCGCACACATATCGACATAGACATACAAATATTTGTATTTTGGTAGTGCATGGCCCCCAGCGTATGCCTTTTTCTCTCTTGGTCACACGAGCCCCCTTGTGCATCATTCATGGCCGTAACACACATGCCACCTTTCTCTGCTCCACAGGTGTTGAACAAGGACCTCGTGGAGCTGTCGTGCACGCGCTGCGAAAACCGCTCAGTGCTCTCTCTCCTTTTCAACGAGGAGCGGAGTGAGCTGGTCACGGGGTCTGTGGGCGGCTTCACCATATGGAGCTATGCAAAGAACCACAAAAGCAACCTCCCCGACTCGATTGGGGTGCTCAAGGCGCGGCACAACTACGTCCTCACCGCCATGCGCCACATTGAGCTCACGCCGGACTCGTGGGTGACGGGCCTACGACTCGAGGACCCCAAGGGCACCCCCATCACGGGTGGCGGCCCACGCCTCGTCGTGATGGTTGGCGGCGACGCGCTTTTTTACGACGCTAAAACCTACACACAAGTCTTTGTCATGCGCGCACTCCACGAGTTTCCTATAACGGCGTGCCTCTTTTTCCCTGCAGAAAGTTGCTACCTGACAACCTCACGCGATTCAAAGGGTAGGTAATTGCATCACGTGACGTGCCTGTTCGTCTCTGTGGCGATCGCCCTCCCCTTAAAGTGGTTGTTCAGAGCGCTCACGGTTTGATATCCAAATCTCTTTCTCTCTCTCTCTCTCTTGTGGTTGTGGAGTCCATGGGCACAGCGCCTATGACACTGACTCGAATCCTACATTTCTCTCTCTCTCACACACACACACATATATATATGCACCTCATTACACACCATATAAAACACACACAACACACATAAACTCACAATTCCGATTCGCCGCTGACAGTGCGTGTATGGAACGAGCGTGGCGTGAAAGTAAAGACGTTTCATTCGCACACTCGGGACGTCACATCTGCACTCGCCCATCCGACGTCACCCAGCCTCGCCATTACGTCGTCGCTGGACGGCTCCATCCGCATGTGGCACGTGGGCACGCTGACCGAGATGTACGCCGTGCAGCTGCCGGGCTCACCCCTTCTTAAGCTGGGCCACAAAGATGCAGGTAACTTCTTTTGTGCGGGGAAGCGCGAGCTCCACATTTGGGGCCTGAATCACGTGATGGAGCTGTGGGCACTGGCACGCGCCCCCGCACGCGTCCTGCGCCGTGAGCGCTGCGAGGGCAAATCGACGCGGCTTCTCGTTGCATGCGACGACGGCAGCGCGCGCCTCCTCTCAAAAACGGGGCGTCCGGTGACCACGCTGCTGCCACCGCCCACGGCCTCTCCGAATGGACAGGTGGAAGGCATTGCGTACAGCCGCCAAGCGCGCGTCATGTTTGTACTCATTGACAATGGGGCAACATCGGGAAATGGCGGGGAAGTCCGGGGTGTCGAGGGAGGCGAGGGTGTGGGCAACAACGGGAGCGGGAAGGGAGCGGCATCGTCGCAGGAGATATGGGTTTACACTGCACGAACTGACCCGTGCTGTCGTGTGGATGTGTGGGCCGGGGAGGCACTGCGGGGCGTGAATCCCGTCTGCCTCGCAAGCTACACGGGGCCGCTTGTGCTTACGGGACGACCAGGTGGTGACGTGTGCCCCGACGCATACGACTATTTGCTTGTGGGCACGCGTCGTGGTCATGTGCTCTTCTACGACACTGGAGCAAAGGCAGTGCGGCACCACGAGCTGAAGGCGGACAAGGATCCCATTGTGAGCATCGAGTACCACGTGCAGTCCAACACGCTCGTCACGTGCGCTCTCGGACTGGACGCCGTCATTGCTCTTTGGGCACTGCCCACTCTCACCCCGTGTGGTATGGTGCGTTGTGCGCTGAACATCACGTGTCTCACTCGCCTCGGGTCGCTGTTCATGACTGGGCATGCTGACGGAACCATCCAGATTCTCGAGTCGTCGCAACTGCACAAATCCCGTGTCGGTGCGTGTTCTGCGTGTTTGGGATTGCATGTATTGTATCTGTCGTTGTTGGGCAAATGCTTGCTAATATTTTACTTGTTCGCGTGTGATTGCAATTTTGTGAGAATCCTTCTCATGTGGCTCTGTCGCGCATTTCTCGATGTGTTTGCAGGTGCGCTGACATCCCAACGCGCCACAACCCGGGCATGCTCGGATGCCCACGGCGGCACAAACAGGTCTGCCACGCCGACGGCTGGCGATCGCACAAACGAGCGCTCCAAGTCGAGCCTGATGTCGTTTGTTGGGACCACTGCGCGGGACAACGTGCAGGGCGCGGGAATTCCCAGCGCGGCTGGGCAGGCCGTCTCTGTGCGGCAGGCGTCGACGGGCGGGGGCTCGTCGTTTGGAGCCCAGGCTGTGGCCGACCCCGGCGCTGCCGCAACGGACCATGCCGGGCCCGTATTCAGCGTCGACTGCGTGGAGAGCATGCGTTTGTTTTGCAGCGCGGGTGGCGACGGCCTCGTGCGCATCTGGGACGAATGGAAGAACCTCTTGCGCGAAATCGCCATTAATCCGTCGTTGCGATGCGCGAGCTTTCTCTCGTACACGGGTGACATTGTCCTGAGTGCCGACGACCACCTCTACATCGTGCATCCCGAGATTTGTATCCCCCCCCTCCCCCCCCCCAAATTCCGATTGAATGATGCGTATTGCACGCGCTCTATTTTGAATGCAAAACATGCACTGCCGTTGTTTGGTTCCTTGACTCTGTTGTCCGGCTAACAATTGCTGCAGATCTCCCGTCCAACTTTGCGACGCACTCTCCCGCGCCCGGCAGGGACGACGACGTCGTGTCGAATGCGGGGTCTGAGACCTTCGAGGACTTTGAGGTGTATGACGGCAGTCTGACAGGCGCTGGGATGACTTTGCGTGACTATCTCGTGCCTTACTCGATGGAGCTACAGCAGCAGTGGTATGTGGAGGGAAAGGCGCCGCCGGCACGCGAGGAAGTGGAACCAGAGGTTGCCGAGACAATTGGCGAGGCGTCAGCTGCAATGAGCACGGTGGACGAGCAGACCGAGCTGAATCTCTCCCGCGCAACCTCCGTCAGCAGCATTCGGTCTGTCTCGACAACAGCAAGCTCGCGCGCACCGACAGAAATTTACTCATCCGAGCCGCCGTCGCCTGGGGCGCGTCCAGACGTGTTAGACGGGGACTTTGCATGGGACGACCACCTGCCGATGCTGTTGGGCACTCCCACGGAGGTGCGATCCGAGTGCGGATCATCGTGTGCGTCATCGCCGCACGTCATGTCGGAAGCGTCTTCGGATGAGGAGGAAGCCAGCCGGCCTCCGCCCGAGCCTGCAGCGGCGGCGTCAGCCCTGCGCAAGACGACCTCGAATGTGCCAACTGTGTCGTTTGCAAGTATGGAGCATGCAACCAGTGACCACGAGGCTGACGAGGAGGTGAGAAAGGGGAGCGCATCACTCACACGCCGCCTGTCAAATGCGCGTCGCAACTCGGTGTCGGGTCGCAGAAAGTCAGTTTCGCTCAAGTCTTCAAGTCGCCAATCAATGACGCCGAGTCCTGCCGAAAACGGCGGACTCGCTGACTCCCCGGGCAAGCGCCATTCTGCGAAAGGTGCAAAGAACGTCCCCTTGGCCTCGGCATCGTCAAATGCGCTCCGACGAACAACCAGCGGAACAAAAGCGAGCACTGGTGCTGTAACATCGTCGCGCACTTCGCTGGGGCCATCGCCCGGGAGCGAGTCACTTGTGGGCGGTCACAACAAGGGTGCGTCGCCGCAGCCGCACGACGCGCCCATCTCGCCATTGTTTGCGGGTGACCGTCAGCCGCTGGCCACCGCGCCGCCGGCAGTGCCTCCTCCCGCAGATGCCGCGCGGGCGTCGTCCCCAGGCATGCTCAGTGCCGGCAGCTCGATGTCTTCGCTTGGTGATCTCTCAGCCTCCCAGCTGTCATCGTCAGTGAAGGCACGGCGAGCGTCGTCTGTGGGAGGGTCACCGTCGCGGTCCTCACTCTCTACTGCTGCACTAAGTGGTGCGGGACGCCTTTCCATTGTGCCAGTCGACGACGCGGCTCTCTCTGGGCACGCCGACGCGATTGCTCGATCGCGAGCGTCCTCTGTATCTGCACTTGCCGCCAGTGCGCCGCCAAGACAGAGCGAAAGCGCGGTGCCGTCTGGAAACAGCCCTGACGCCCGACGCACGTCGCTTGTGCGGGTTGATACCAGTAAGCGATCATCAAGGGAGGGGGAGCAAAGAAAGCACTCGGAGGCAAAGGAAGCAAAGGAAGAGAAGAAACGGAAGAAGAAGAAGAAGAAGCGCGCGCACGATGAGGACGATGCCACGCTCTCGAAAGCAATATCCGCCCTGGGGATTTTCGCTATTCCCACCGACGATCGCGCTCAATCGGCGCCCGCGAGTAGGCAGCGCACCACCCGAGACCCGCCGCGGCCACACTCTTCGTACTACCGCCCGGCACCCGCGACAACGCACAATCCTCAAATCATCGTTCCTAACGAATACCTTAGAGCGGACTGGGATGACTGCGTGCTGCAGCGCGACGCCGAAAAGCGCGAGAAGCAGAGAGAGCGGATAATTGCGGCGGCGGAGCGGCGCATGGCCAGCAGTCGCGGTTCGCCAATGGGTTGCGAGAGCATGCTGGGAGCGCCGCGCACGTCACAGGCAACGCCTCTTCCACCGCCGTCACCACTGCCTCCGAATGGGCGTGCATCCGCCCTACACACCCCGCTGCGACCGGCCACGGTGCTCGGCACGTATGGCGACGATCGTGCAGATACAGGTGTGTGTTTTTTTGTGCTTGGTTATGCTGCTGCATTCTGCATACTATTTTTGTGTGTGGGCACGGGCTCGTTTCATTATTGTTTGCCCTTCATTGATGCAAACTTGGGCGTCTGCATAAATTTCTCACATCAGGGCGTGGCGGAGAATTACAACCACTTCGAGCATCAACACCAACCAGCAATAGTCCTGCTCTCGACGATGGTCTCGACAGTCCGCCAGCGCACTTCAAGATGGGACTGATATTCTCTGTTGTTCTTCCCTACCGACACCGCATATCCGACTTCCCCTCGTTCCCGCCCGAGGTGGAGGGCCTGCGCGAGGGCGTGGCAAAGAGCCTGTTTCGGGGGGCGGCGTCGTCGTCATCGTCGGTGTCATCGCTGGCCAACGGGCGCCCCGCCTCTGCCCGCAACAGCACCGCCAGCCTCGCCGTGGTTTCGTCCGCCGCCGTCGCCGCAGCGTCGCACCTCGGCCGCACGCAGCCGCCGTCACGTGCACGCGGCAGCCCCATTGTGCGTGGCCATGCATCACCGCCGTCGCCAACACAGGCGCAGTCGCCGCAGCCTCATGGGCGCGGGTCCGCCCCTGCCGTCCCCAACGGAGGGGAGCTTGTGCTTCTTATTGATCGCCTTGGAGAGCAACACGTCAAGACGATTGCGCGCCAGCTTGTGCGAGATGTGAGGCCAACCACTGCGCTGCGGCACGGGCATCTCCTGCCTTTAATGGGTGCGCGGGGTGCGGTGGACACGGCAGAGCATGTGGCCTCCACTGGGCCCCGTGGCGCCCTCGCCCCAAACTGAATACTATCACATGCGTGGTCTGCGCAAAGAATGTGCAGTCGCATGAAGTGGCCACATATCTTATATTAAAGCAGACTATTTAACAAACTTTGAGACCGAATTGCCAAACGCTTTGTCCAAAAGCCCCTCCTTCTGCACAAAAAATGGTCTTCCAGCGGCCTCAAAAGACACAAACGGCATGAACTTGCGCGACACTTGCATGTCGGACCGCGCAAATTTCGTAACAATGGGCTGCGCAATGACATTAAATGTCTCTGCCGCAACAATGCCTCCGTCAGGACTTGAATACATCCGGCGAACAAACGGCTTAGTCGTCCAGTGGAGCAGTGCGGTCGTACCGAGGCCAAATAGAACGACGGTTGATGTGATTGCGATCTTTCCCGCAAGGGGAACTCCCTCCGATCCAACGAGTGCGAGTACTGGCCCGGCAATGGTTGTGCAGGCGCAGCTTGTGAGAGAGAAGAGTTTGAGGCGGCGCACGGCGTCACCCAGTGGAGAGCGGTAGACATGTACGAAGCCCTCACAGCCGGAGGGGGGAGGGGTCTTTCGGGGGTCGGCTGCCGTCGGGGGTGCCGTCGGGGGTGCCGTCGGGGGTGCCGTGGCTGGCGCGGTGCCCGTGGACAGCGGTCGGCGAGATGCGCACAGGGCCCCGCGCAGAGGGTGCACACAGCTCCGTTTGAGGGCCGACACAAGAGACATTTCTGGCTTCCCTTGGCTCTGAATTGCTTGTTGATATGGGGGTTGCGGTGGCACTTTGGACGTTTACTAGTTTTGATTACTTTGGCTGCCTTTTCGCAACTCTCATTACGGTCCACTTGGCCGGCTCATGTGCGCCTGCCCGGGAATTGTTGCGAGAAGTCGCTAAATATTTCCGTATATTATAGCCGACAACTCGCTGAGTGTTCCTATTGGTGTATTGAGTGCTCAATACTCCCATACTGAATTCAATAGTCTGCGCAAATTCGCCGCACAATACGGTGGACAAACAGCCAGTCACCAACGCAGGGCACGCGATGCGATTACGATGTATTTCCCATTTAAATCAATAAGTCCTAAACAAGGAATAGCATTACTGGTCTATTGGTGCGCGTCTTTCGCAAGAGCGTCCTGGGGAATGCGTGTGCTTTGTTTAGTGCTCGCCGCGACCGTGGCATCATTGGTCTCCGTGGCCAGTGCTGCACCTGTGCTTTCCGTGCGCGACAAGCTGTTGCTCGTGTGCGCGCAGGACTGCCAATTGGACCCGCAGTGCATCCCCGGGTGCTTGGCAAATGGTCCCTCACGTCTTCCTGCCTCTGCACTTGCCGAGTTTTCGCAAACGCTTGACAGCGCAACAACACTCCCCACAGAGGTCACGAGCGCTCTCGCCGATTTGCGCACTAAATTTCCGCAGACGGGCAATGAGGCGACGTTGCCCTCTGGTCCGGTGGCTCCCGCTCCGGTGACACCTGGTGGCAGCAGCGATCCATGGGCTAAGTTCACGGGGGTGACAGATACTGCAAAGGTCGTTGTGTGCGCGCCTCCGTGCGGCGGCGTTGACGAGTGCACCAAAAACTGCTTTTTCAACGGCCCCTCTGGCGGCGCAAGTGAAGTGCAAGCTCGCATTGATTTGTTTACGTCGTCCACTCTTCCTAGCGATGTCATTGCAAGCATCAGCGACATCCTTTCCCGCATTAACCCTAACGGAGGTGCGAACATTGCTTTCTGGATGTACTGAAGTGATTGAACTAGTACGCAGTCGTTAGTAACTGTGTCTGGCGTGGGGCTTCGTTGATGGCGGCTGTCGTATGCACGCGTGTCTTGCTCACTGATGGGTGTGTTCTCTCTCCGCACATTGCCATGCAGGGTCCAGTTCCGGCCCTTCTGCTCCCACTGCCCCCATCCGCGGCTGGACGCAATATGGTGATGTTGAGGCGCGGTTCAAGGTGGTCGTGTGTGGTCAAGCGTGCAACGGTGACGTGCCGTGCATTCGCAAGTGCTTCTCCGACGGCCCTGCTCAGGATGCCACCGCTCTCCTCGCGCAGCTGCGCTCCGCAACGCTGCCGACGGACGTCCTTGCCAATGTTGACGACATTCTCCGCCAGATTACAAGTGATGGCTCGAAAGGTGGTAGTGAAGGTGAGAGCGAGCAGCGCCTTCGCTCGCAACCACATGACTTTTGTGTGTTGCTCCTGTGAAAGATGTGTGCCGTAGCCTCTGAGGCCATATAATGTCCGCGCGCAACCAGTTTGTATGCAATCGTAATTCATTCCATTGGTATCGTTGCAGCTCCTGTGCCTCCGGCCCCCGCCACGGACAAGTGGTCTGCGTACGGCGATGTGAGCGATTCGTTCAAGATTGTCGTGTGTGGATCCCGTTGCCAGGGCGATATTGCATGCGTGCGCGATTGCTTCTACAACGGGCCCGCTGCGCCGGTCGAGGAGATCAAAGCAATGCTTGGAGGTATCCAGTCTGCAAAGCTGCCCGATGATGTCGTGGCCAACATCAAGCTGATGCTCTCGCAAGTGATCGCCGCTGGTCGTCCCACGGGTGAGTGCTCTCGCTTTGTGCGCCTTTATTGCGTGGCGTCGCGTGGCGTTGTGCTGTGATGCTGTCACGTGACATGCTGGCATTCGACGCCAACACTAAGTTTGAACTCATTGGCTGCTCTTCTGATGCCCAATGAATCTACGACCCATGCACATGTCCGCTTGGTCCGCTGCAGGCTCTGGGGGCGCGTCGACCCCCGGCACATCCGGGTCGGACAGCGGTGCGTGGGCCAAGTATGGCAATGTGAGCCCCTTGTTCAGGGCCATCATTTGCGGGACTGCATGCAATGCAGAGATCGCGTGCACTCGCACATGCTTCAACAACGGTGCGGCATCGCTCTCCGAAGACCAGGTGAACGTCTACCTCGGCCAACTGCGGTCTGCGTCCCTTCCCGAAGACGTGGTCGCCACGGCAACCACTCTTCTCAACTCCATCTCGGGCGTATCAACTGGCGGGTCGACTGGCGGGTCGACTGGTGGGTCGACGGGTGGGTCGACGGGGACCAAGGGTGACAATACGGGTGACAATACCGGGGCATCCACAGGTAAGCGCGAGGGACTGTGCTTGCCTTGTCTCGTGACTCACCAGCCACACGCGCTCATTCTCATTAACTGTTGGTTGTGCATTATTGCGACTGTGCACTCTTCAGGAGGAAATGCCGATGCGCCGGCCGTGTCTTACGACGAGGGAAGCAGTGGTATGTGGGCGCCATTTCCACACACAGACAATATCCCCACTTTTTGTCTGAATGTTGCGTTGCGCCCTCTTCCACTGTCACTATACTGACGGCGCAGTGAATGCATTTGTTTTTGCACATGATATGGCTACAGAGCCCGCATCTGGCACGCGCGGAGACTTCTCGTGGTGGACGGATAAGGACATCCGCGAGCGCGTGCTTGTGTGCATGCACGACTGCTCTCCCGACAACTACCCGTGCCTCAAGCTGTGCGCTTACCGCGGACCCATCAACCTCACGCGCACACAAATCAACGAGATCCTCAGTGGTTTTGTCGGTGCATCGGATGATGCCATCAAGCAGCTCGACGGTGTGGTCTGGCGCGTTAACTCACTGTAGGCACATGTCAGGCAGTAGTGCACAGAATACATTAATCACCGACTGTTGGTCTGACTTTTGGCGATCACGTGACTACATCGGCAAGTGCGCGCCAAATTTAAATTTAGTCAAGTTGAGAGCAGACCAGTGGCTCGCTGACACTACTCACACACACAGACACACACACACACACCACATACAATTTTGAATAGGGTAAATAGAGCGTTGGCATACATCATAGGATCTGCACCTGCAATAGCATCGGAACATAACACACACTTTCACGCGGCCGTCGCTCCATCTCCTTGCAATACGCTTTTGGCCCGCATCGACTGCCAGACGCCTAATTTGTACGGCGAGTCCGCTCAATCTCCCTGCAATGGACGGCAGCGCGCTCGCCGATGCCCTGCGCAGCCTGGGCTGTGCGGGACCCCACGTGACTGGGGACGCACTCGACTGGGCGTTTGAGGACGAGGCCACGGCGCACTTTGTCGGTTGGCTCAGTCGGTCCTCACGCGCCATGGCCGTGCTCTCGCCGGAGGACATTGCCGCGTGGGTGCTTTGGGCATTGGGCTGCCGCTTGGTTGTATTAGGGCATTCGCGTGGGTGCATTGGGGCGCCGTTGTTCGTGTAGTGCCGCTGGAGCGCACACACTGGTCGTGTGCTTGTCTGGGGCCTTGTTTGCATGGGGGTTGAAGTTTACTTACATTTTATTACGCATTTTATATATACAGATTTCGACAATTGGAGGATGAGGATAAAGTGCTGCTGGTGGGTTGTCTGACTGTCTCGCATGCGGCATGTTGTCGCTGTCTGGTATTTTCCCAATTGATATCTAATAGTGTGCGCTCGTCCGTCCTCATCGCTGTGGTACTCAGGGCGCGGAGCTCGATGAAGCAGTTGAAAGTGCGCGTCATTTCAAGACCGGCGAGTCAGCCGCAACCACGAGGTGTGTGTTTGTGTATTGCCTGGACTTTGGCACTGCGTGCAGCTGCGCGTCTGTATTGTGTTCATTGTTCATTTCCCCCCCCCCCCCCCCTTGTTCGCTTATATTCACAGTGCCGACTTGGAAAGCGATAGAGAAGAGCTTGATTCAGCGTCACGGCGGCTGCATGATCTCATTGCGCAGCGGGACAGATTGAGGTGAGGCGAGTTGTGGTTTGAGACGGGCACGGTAACACTGCCACGCGGCTACTGCATGCTTTGTTCACGAAACAGATACACCACCACCACCACTACGAGACACACGCTAACTCTTTTGCGGTGGAATCGCCTGAATCCACGGCTCAGCGTGCATCTCGCCGCCACTCACCAGCGCACCACAGCGTGCCGGCGGGCGGAGGCTTTGGCGTCTGAGGGTGCGCGCTCTGCCGTGGCGTCGGCCGCAGCGCGCATCGGGGCGGTGAGTGCTTGTCTTGTGCCTGCTTGGCGACAGATTGCCTGTTTGAGGACCTCGCTGCCCCCGTGGGCCACATGCGGGTTCAACTGGCGGCCTCACCAAACACTTATGCTCGTTTGGTTGTTTCTCACATTGCAAATTTGCTGATTATGCTGTGGTGTTTGTGTGCAGTACGATGCGTCGGTCGAGTGTCTTGCCCAGGCCGCCCTCTCCGTCACTTCTGCGCACGTCACTAGTGATGGCCGGCCGTCTGTGTTGGCGTCGGCGGCGTCGTTGGCGGAATATGACAGACACGAGAGTGCCTTTTCTGGGGAGCTCAAGGCATACATGCGACGACAGTTTGTGCAGGTACATGCATGCCTTGAAATGTTCTCTCTATCCCGGAATTCCACCAGAGAATGCATAGAATGCCGCATGAACCTAATGCACGTTGCCGCGTTTGGTGTTGGTGTGCGTGTCATCGATTTGTGTCTCATCCAGGGTATTGCGGGCATGATCGGCGCCGCAGCCGATGGTCTTCCGCAGACAAAAGCGTCTGTGCATGGTGCGTCATCTGCTCTGGTCAAGGCACGATGCCTGTGGACAAACTTGCCCAATCAGGTGTTTGACTTTGAAATTGCTTTGCGAGTGATTAACAGCTACTTTTTTGCTCTTGTTCTTTGTTCTTTGTTTGTTGCACGCACAGCGATTGCTAATGGGGACGCTCCAGATGCAGAGAATGCCGCAGAGCTGCAGCGACTGCAGGTTGCGTGAGTATCGACGCCGATGGTCTCTTGTTGCTCATGAGAATATTATACGATCTCTTGTCTCTCTTTATGTTCGCTTACCGGAATTGATATGGGCGCAATCGCCTTCTCGCTCTCTCTCTCTCTCTCTCTTGTGGAGTCCATGGGCACAGCGCCTATGACACTGACTTGAATCCTACATCTCTCTCTCTCTCTCTTGTTGTGGAGTCCATGGGCACCGCGCCTATGACACTGACTGGAATCCTACATGTCTCTGTCTCTTGTGGAGTCCATGGGCACAGCGCGACTTGAATCCTACATCTCTCTCTGTCTCTCTCTCTCTCTCTCGTCCGCGGAGTCCATGGACACAGCGCTTAAGACACTGACTTGAACTCCATCTCTCTCTCTCCGCACACACACACACACACACACTCTCTCTCTCTCTCACACACACACGCACACAAACTGAAATTGAAACTGCAGCCTCGCAACAGCCGAGCGCGACAATATACTGGCGTCTGCAGCCCTGTCGAGAACAGAGGCACAAATCGAGCGCGCACAGGCCATTTTGAATATGCTTGATGCAGATGGGAGGGCTCGGGCTGCCGGGTGCGTTGTGCTGCGTGCAGAGTACACTCGCTTGCTGAATTGTATGGGAAGAGGGACGAGGAGGTTGGCAGTTGATATGTTTGAGTCCTGTGAATACCCCCCCCCCCCCCGGATGTGTGGCTTACTGCTCCAACCGCCTGTCTTGACGGCTGTTCATATGCAGTGTCACGGAAGATGTGTTCGCCAGACTCGAAGCGGCGCGTGAGCAATTTGGCCTTGCCGTCATGCAAGTTGAATCGACGTCAGAGTGTGTCAACGATCTTAGTCTGCTGGACGTTGTGGGAGGCGACTGCGACATCCAGGTGCACCGCCAGCAATACTACTCTGAGAAGCAGGACAGGGTGAGTTTCGTCATTTTCTTGGCTCTTTTCTCTTCCATTCGCTCTACCCAAATTTGCATTCAATTGCACTACGGCTCTTGCGCTTGGTCACACGTGGCCCCGCTTTGGGGCGGTTACTCCCTCGCATGGCTTCCTTCAACCGCCTCTTTCGTTTCGAACACAACAGGTAATCGAGCATCTCACCGCACAGCAGGCCCGCCGCGAGCTTCTGCTGATGGCGACGCGGTGTGCCAAGGGCCGCGCCGAGGGGCTGACACTGGCGCTGCATGCCGCACACCGCGACCTGGCTGCTCTGGCGGGCGATTGCAAGGCGCGCGCGGTGGGTACTGGCGGCGCCCTGTGGCTGCGTCACGTGCTCTTGTCCGCCTGACAGACCGGCGTGGCAAGTGGTGTCCGTGCATGCCATTCGTAATGATCCTATGGGGGGTTTCATGCAATGCCAAGCGCGATGCTGTTACTCACACGCGCGCTGTTACTCACATGCGCGCTGTTACTCACACCCGCACGATCACGCAGGCGGCCATGGCATCGGAGCACTTTGTGGTTCAACCGAAGCGCCAAACAATCGATGAGAGGGACTCTGTGGTCGTCGCCGTCAAGTGCGTTGTTGAGTCTGGTACGTCATAACCGCCCTCGCCGGTTCCAACATACGCGTGCGTAGTGGTCTCCGCTGACAACACTTTCTGTCGCTTCACCCGCAGACGCAGAGGCGCAGTTCACCGCTTGGCAAGATGTTCTAAAAGACACCCTTAACCTCAGTGAAACAGTCGACATACTGATTCGCGCCGCGGACGATTTGGACGCGCGCCACCACACCATGACGGAGAGCACGTGAGTTTGGCCTGACTGTGGTTATCCACTCATGTTCCTTAGGCTGTTCTGTTTGCTGTTGTTGCCATGCCCTGACACCGCTTCCCTTGGCCCTCCGTCGACCCGACGCTTCAGGAGCGCTGTTGTCCAGACATTGACGGAGGTGTTATTTCCGTCGTCCGCGGTTGGCAAGCTCCAGCTGACACCAACGGTAGGGGTGTCGTTTCATCCGAGCGTCGAGTCAGTTGTGCCGTGCAATTGTATGGGGAAAGTGTGCGGGAGGTCTCAGAATCCACATTTGCATCTCTGCACCTTTTACAACGACAGCGGTGCCTAATTTCATGTCATTTACAATTGGATTGCATACATCAATGTGGTCGCAGGACATGGACGCTCGGCTGGCGGAACTCGACCGCACACTTGCAGATCTGGCAAAAGCAGTTGACGGAATCATACAGGACAAGGAGCGCAAGATGCAGGTGCGCCGCTTTTGCGACTCCTTCATTGCTGTTGAGAGTCGATGGCCTTTTCCTGCGGCGGTTTGAGTGAAGTTTCTCTCATAGCTGCCTTGTGGAGTCCATGGCCACAGCGCCAAAGACACTGACTTGAATGGTACATTGCTCTGTAGCTGTTGTGGAGTCAATGGTGGGGTGCATGTGGACTGCATGCATGTGGAGTCTACGTGGAGTACGTGACGACAAACCACGCGCCAAATGGGACTGCTGATGTTGCATACTGTGCCGCTGCGACTGACTCACTGGCTGGCATTTTGCGGCGGCGCCCAACCAAATAGGCTGCAAGCGACAGGACGACAAGTCGCGCCCAGCACAGCCTCTTTGTCAGTTTTTTCAACGACCCCGGTCGCATGCGGAAGCACGTGAGCGACCTCCAGGCGCGGGTGGACGCACTGCGGCTCAAGGGCACGGCATGAGTCGTCGCAGCTGCCGCATCCACATACATCGTTGTGGCCACATATATTTACACTTTTTTTTATACAAAATGTATTTGCCTGGCATATGACAAGCGCCTCGCGAGCATACGCGGTGTCCTCGCACACTGCCTACTTCGAGTGCGCGAGATTGTGAATGGCCCAGTTGAGCTGTGTGCTCCAGCTGAGACGGAGACACTCGAAAATGAGGTCCTTGAAAGAGTTTGCGGCCTGCTCTTCAGTCATGCCGAGGCACAGCGCATCGCGGAGGTAGTAGATGTCTTCGACGCTCTTGAGCTCGGGGATGCCCGTGGACAGCATCTGGCAATGCAGGCAGGTGCAGGGGCAGAGGGACATGTCAGGATACAGCACAGTGCGCAAACAGGCAGGACGCAGCTACACACACACAAAGGCACGCACACACGTCATTCCAACAACAGCAGAGCTGCCCCGTCGCACCGGTGAGCGCTTTGCTTACCATTGCAAAGAGGTTAATGAGCATGTTGGCGTGGCGGCGCAGAATGAGATACGCCTGACAGCAGTATTCCTGGAACTTAGCAAACTGCTCTCCATCGCGGCGACCCATCACAAACACAAAGTCAGGCGTGAGCACAAACGGCGCGCGCTCTCGCTTCACGCCAAATTTGGACTTGAAGTTGCCGAGAAAGTGACCGAAGTCGATGTGAAACAAATGCCCGCTCTTCGTGACCATAATGTTGTCGTTGTGCCGGTCGCCAATGCCGAGGACATAAGTCGCCACGCAATACCCGGCGCAAGACAGCGTGAACGTCTGCACGGCCTTGTCAAAGTCCTTGTCGTTCGGGTTCTGCGCGCGCAGCCAGTCGCGGAGAATTTCGTCCTTGAACGAGGCCATCGCACCTCCCTTGGCCTGTTGGATGTTTGCGACAGTCTCCGCGTTGAGCACTACCTCGATCATCCCAACCTCATTGCCCGTCGAGATGCAGCCATACGGCAGCATGCGAAAATCGAGGTTGTTGGCCTGCCAGAGCTGCAATTGCGTAAAGGCACCGATACGTAAGCTGAGTGCAAAAAAGACAATACCAGTCCAGTACACACCACAAAGAGCGAACCACAGCCAATCTACAACAAAACTGAAGCATTGTGAGTCTCCTAAAAGACACACAAATAACACGAGCACCAATCATCTCAACTCACCTTGTCCATGATCTGGAGCATCTGCAATGTGAGCATGTCCTGGCGGAGATCGTCTCCGGATTTGAAGATGATGTAAACAGGCCGCGTGGCGGACGAATCGGCGTTTTCAAACACAAGCCACAGAGGCAGCTACACAACGGACCACAATTGGTTGGACGAAGTGGTCAGCTTCGGAGTACGAGAACAGATCGGGTCACAGAGGGCCATAGCACACCGCAGGGACACAAAGCAAACAAAGCACACAACACAAGCAATGGTCCGTCCCACCTTCTTCGAGTCCATGTACTTGCACTTTTCGACCTTGATATTGCCAACGACGAGGCTGCAAACCAACGACAAGTGCGGGATTTGCATTAAGTAATCATGGTCGCGGACGCTTACCACAATCAAAACGCGGAGATTATAGCCGCAAGTCCACGGTCGCTGCATCGGTGTGGCCCACACCACACACAGCGCACAGCGCATACAGCACACACTCCACACACTCCACGCACGGCAACATACTTGGGATTGTAAGCAAGAGAGAAGCTCTCTGGCAACTGTGCCTCAGCAAGCTTTTGTCGCAGCACTTCTTTCCGCTCGGCACCCTTCACCGTCTTGATCGCATTGGCAATCTTCACCAACTTATTCAAAGCGGTCGCTTCGCGCATCAGCTCGTCCTATGCATCGAGAACAGAACACAGGACAGGGTGCATACACATGTTGAGACGAAAGAATGACGTACCACAGAGGAGTTGCATAAAAGGGCATTGTGACAGCGACACCGACGTCACACCACTCAACAACCGTCCATGAGGTGAGTCCAGCTGTCAAAGCAGTACAATACACACCATGACGACACTACCACAGCCCCGCACGTACGCCTCGAGGAGAAGACCAAACCGTTGGCTGATTTCGGGCGTTTGCATCTCCGAGCGGAGGTACCAAAAGAAGCTGTGGCCAATGCGACGGTTCTTGAGGGCGCGCTTGAGCAGAAAGCGCGCGAGGGCGCTGTCGTGGTAGGGCTCGTACTTGAGCACCTGCAGGCGGCGCCAAGCACAGGCATGCGGCGCAGTTCAGCAAGGCGTGCAAGACATAGCGCACAAGGCCAAGAGTGTGAATCGTGCAATGATTTGCTCACCTGGACGAGCTGAAGGAGAAAGTCGGACAGCTCGTCGTTGCTCAGGACATCCAGTCGTTCCACGGCGTAGGCGCGCACCCTCTCGTCTGCGAAGTTGGCGTCGAGGAGCTCAAGGGCAGCGTCCGGGGGCAGCGGCGCCCACGCAAGCAGCATGCGGTGCACTTCCTTCACGTGTTCCATCTCGTTCCACCGCACGGCGAGGAGAAATTTGGGCAGGGCTTCCGGCCTTCGCATGCAATAGTAGCGATACAACCAGAGCAGTTTGTCATCGTTGCGGTCAAGGCGGGTGAGCGGATCCGAGCTCATCAGAACCTCCAGGCGGCGATTGTCACTCTCATCGGGAGGTGCGGGAACCTGACCGGGCCAATGAAGGCAAGTGTCAGCGACAGGGGCAGGGGGCATAATATTGTGACCCACGGCCTGACCAGACATGTGACACACACACACACACACACACGTTATATATACATATGTATACATATATATAGACATGTATATATATCATCAAAAAACATACAGCAATGAAGACAAACATGAAAAGTCAGCAGATTCCACAGCCTTACCTCAAGATCTTTGTAGACATTTGCGTATTTTTCGGTCGGGAATGCGACGGGGTGCCTGTGCGTGTCAAACTCGAGGTACACGGCGGCGGACTCGTTCTGCTTTGGATTTGCGACCGTTGTGCCTATCGGATTCGCCTTTTCGCCCGCCCACAGGTGCAGCTTGGCGACACCCGCGCGCAGAAAGCCCTTGTAGTTCATAAGCAGCGTGCTCACCCACCCAAGCGGATACAGGTCATCCTCTTTGTCTTCAGCCATCTTCTTGCGGGCATTCCAACGGCCATAGACCGTCACACACAACCGTGATGCCTGCACAGCAACATAATAACAGAACAAAAGAAGCACTTAAGCAACTGCACTAAAACAAATAAACAACACTGGACCGGCAATCTCCGCGGTCAACACAGTAGCCCACAGCCCACATACCCTCGGAATGTTGTACGTGGCAATGTCAAACACCAGCCACTCGGACCACCGGGGATTCTCGCTGCTTGCGACCTGAGAGGTCTTCAGCACGGGCGCCATGAGCTGTCCGCCGTGATAGATCCCCGCCTCAACGTAAATCGCCTGCACATTTCCTGTGTTCAGCGAATCCACGCCCAGAATGCGCACCCGGAACCGACGCGCAATGTCCCACAGCGAGGTGGTGGCGATTTGCGTGTGCTCCCGGCCGCGCGCCGTCAGCTGCTCGTGAGTGCCCGTCATGCTCGAGTCATCGATGAGATCATCCTGCAATCCATTTGAAACACCCGCCGAGGGAATATACGCACGCGACAAAATCAGGCACAGCACGCATTGGCGGGCGCCTCCACATGGTCAGCACCAGTCAAACATCTAATCGGGAATCGTACCTCCTCGTCATCGTCAATCTCAGCCTCGCACTTCAGATCCGCCACCGCCACGGCCGTCAGGTCAATGGGCTCCTCCTAATAATGGACAAGAGCGCGGAAATCGGCATGTGACTGTGAGCCATCAGCTGTGAGCCCGCGAGCAGTCACAAGGGCAACATTGCAACACAAGCAAGGGTTGAGACGAGACGCAGCAACGTGCCTTCAGGATGCACGTGCGAATGTACTTGAAGTCGCCGAGGCAATGATCGCCGCAAATATATTCGCGCATACCGCAAACCTTCAGTATGAAGTCATCAGGCTTGCTGTGGACCGAAGCAGCCAGAACGAGCGCAAGTTAAATCCAAGCACAAGCACCGCATGCCGTGCAAGAGCAATACAAAGCACAATGCAATTCCGGTACAATTTGCATGCCATTGGCAAGTGGGTGCTTCTACGTGAAACGGATGGCAATGTGCAGCAAAGGTGAGGCGGCACAAGGCAATACCTCTCCGGCGGCAAATTCATTCGCGCGAGGTTCTGTTTTGTGAATATGCTGGCAAGCACCTCCGCAGGCTTACTCGTTGCTGCTCACGCACAGGGACGCACAAATACAAATGAAGATCGAACGGACAGTTGCAATACATGTACACGCGCAAGGTCAGTGACGTTTTCAGGCATTACAGTGAATTGGATGAGCACACATACACATACACACAACCCACTGCTTGGAAGAACTGTCTTGGAGAATTCCGTGCCAAAGTGGACACGCATTTGAATCTTGTCGCCGGGCATTTTGGCGCGAATATGCGGCGGAATGGGCTGTGACGTCACGCTCGGCTCCATAATGTACTGCTGCAGGTCGCGTCCCTGCACAGCCTGCTGCCGGACGCTGTCTCCGTGCGCGCAAGAGAGAATAAAGAGAAGCAAGAGGGAAGCAAGAGGGAGAAATTGGCAGGCCCCATGCGATCAGTGACAAAGTCGCAAACGAACAGCCTTATGCTTTGTTAATATGTAGCGCAAACAATGGTGATGGCAGTCGTGCCTCGCAACACACCTTGCAAGCTTCCGCCGGATGGTATCAACTTCATCATTTTTGAGAAACCCGTATTGATATAGCCCATATCCAATAAGATCGCCGATTTTCATGTCGAGCATTTTCTCCTACACGGCGCAACCGCCACAAAGCAGCCACAATGAGCAAGATGTGCAAACAGCTCAAGGTACTGTGCCCACTTGTCTTTGTGAGGCGCAATGCTAATGCAAGCGAGACGCACCTTCTTTCCAGCGGATGCCTTCTTCAGCGAAACCTTCAACGACGGCTTTTGACCCGAGGAAGACCAATGATTCAAGATTGGTAACGTCCGCGTGCACCGAAGTCAAGAGAAAAGACCAATACGGAGGAGTTCATCTAAGCAACACTGGCGTCACACAAACATCAAAGCAAAAAGCATACACGGAGCAATTTTGTCGGATATAAGACCTGTTCCTCATCATACAGCTCGAATGCCCGGCCGTCCTTGACGTACTTGAGCACATAGAGGTCGTGCTGCTTCAGATTCGAGTCGTGGCCCGTTGCTTTTGCGTGATCCCAAACGGAAGCTTTCGTCTGTGAGACGGTGCGGTCGCCTAATGATTTTGGGTGTGTGATTCATATTGTGTAAGCAAAGGCTAGGCGCAGAAGCCACATGCACGAATAGCCACTTGCGAGTCAGACGCACCAGGGCACGGCAGCGACACGATAAATCCGTTTGGGAGAACAAACTCGATGCTCATGGCGGCCACGGGCGAGAAGCCGGCCACTCGGGACATGGGGCGCTGGTTTGTGTGCTTGCGGCGTCGCTTCACCACCTTCGCATTTGCGAGTGAAAACACAACAGCGAATCAGAGGAGAAACGCCCCGTCGAGTCCGCTTAAAAGGACAATGTGGCCAGACACGCACACCGACCCCTGCGGCCCCACCCACCTTCTTGTCCGCACCCGGCCCGTCCGCGCTGGGCACGCGAAGAAGCACGCCAGTCGCACTGCCGGGCTCCTCGTCGTCCGCGGCATCGCCATCGGGGCTGGGAATCTGCAGCAGCCCCCCCACCGAAGCACCCTCGCGCTCGTCGCCATCGTCAGCCTCGGCCGATTCCCGGACCTCACGGGGCGACAGCGGGATGGCCAATGCCACAGACTCCTTCCGCGCACCGGCCGCTCCCACACTGCCACCGCCCATCGAGACGGACAGCGCCGTCGACTGCAGAAGTGCATCGGCCTTTGAGAGACGGCGTGCGCGTGCAGCCAGACCCCGAACGTTGGATGAGCCGCGTCGAGATCCCTGCTGAGCCATGACAGCCGCCAGACCCCCGGCGGCAGGAAGCACGCCATCGGCATCACCCTCAGAGTCCGATTTGGAGGCAGCTTCTTCAGCAAGCGCTGGGACTGTCACAAACAATAGTGGGGTGGCATTGCGCGATAGACATTCCTGCACGTATGCACATTCTGAGAGGGATGCCTCAAGTTCGACTGGCGTGCCGTCCTCGCACACTACCGAAGCAGACGATATCGACATGACAGCATCTGCGCCAGAATGCGCGGGAACAAGGCCCGCCCGAACAAGACGGGACAGAGCGGACACTACAACCGACTTTGCCGAGGGGCACGTGGCTGCATCGGTGGCTTGTGAGCCGTCATCCGCGCCAATGACGCCAATGCACTCGAGAGAACGCTGAAAATAAAGGCGGATGGGTCGCCCTTGGAGAGCAAACGCACCCAACTGCGAGTGTCCCACGGCATGCGCGTGATGTGAAGAGTCCCGGCGTCGCAGCACAACACGCACAGCGGCAAACGACGCGACGGCGGAAACAACGGACGGATCGCACGTAGTAAATTGCCGTGTGTCGGCTTCGAGGAGAGCACAGTCGGCAGCATCGACGCCACCCGTGCGCACGAGCATAACATAATCGTCCTCAGATGCTCCAGGGACGGCATGGAGGGCAGCTTCTGCGAGAACCTCCGCCACAGTCAGTTCAGTACTGAGAATCAGCGAAGCAGAGACAAACGCAGATGCGCCAGCCGATGCACCAGCCTCCACGGTGGCCTCCAAGCGAAAGACATCAACACCTCCACTCCCTCCAGCTGCATTCGGAGTGGCACCGCCGCCGCCGCCCGATGGGGGCATCGCGGCGGCGCAGTCCTCCATTCCCGTCTGCGGTGCGCCCAGAGACGCAATCAGCACCGGGCAGTTGCGCCAAAGAGGCAAACTCGCGCTGATAACAGCTACAAGATGGCAATAGTTGGTGAGTGTTTGTTTACGAATATCGGAAGCGCCACAAAAAGAGGATCGGCAAATAGTCCTCGATTCGTTTCTTTTCGATTGTCTATTGGCAACAAGCTATTTTTCTACTATGGGATTGAGTTCCAAAAATTACGTGTGCTTTCGTTTGAATGGACGCGAATGTTGTTTATTAGTCTGGGGATTTGGACTGGAACTGGACCGTGTGAATAGACTGGGAAAGCGCACAAATTGTGTGCAAATTTCGACTGCAGCCCCAATTGTCAGGGAATCGTGCCTCTGATGGCCATATAGGGATATATGTGGCATGACTATCCATTTAGGGTCCATTATCGACCACAATAACCCATTATGGGTATCTGCGGCGGGAGAGTCAATCCGGGCCAATCCAGAATAATCCCGCGCAATGTTGCAAGCACCATGTGCACATGTGCGTTGGTTCAGTGGCCTCTGTTTCACGCATTCTGCATCAAGCACTTAGGAAGAGTCAAGAAAAGCAAGATCACAGACCTGTGGAGTTGCATTATTGTTAGTGTTGAGCCGTGGGAGTAGCGACATTTAGCAAGATGCCGATCGAAACGTGCGTATTTCGGTTTTGGTTCAATTGTGCGGTATCCATGCGTGTTCTTTTTTCCTTTTGGTTTGCCGCACAGCATCTTTATCTGAAAGTTTCCATTTGCCGCATGCGTTGCCTATTTTCTTGCAACTTTCAGACCCAAGACGAATTGGGCAGATGATGTCGACGAGGAATTTGCAAAGGGTGGGCATATATCTGACAACTGCGCTTTGTGCGCTTGCTTCACAGTTTCCGTCTCGTGCTTACTTGCTGCGTCATGGTCTCGTGCGCATTTTTCTGTGTACCCGCAGCCGAGGACAAACTTCCGCCGCCACAAGTGATCGGACCCGACAAGAATGGAATCAAAAAGGTCATTGAATACAAGCTCAACGATGCAGGAAAGCGCATCAAGGTGATTACAAATAACCGTGTTTATCAAATGTTTCATCCTCGTTCTTGGTTTTGTGCTTAACGAGGGTATATTGGATGCCACAGATTACCAAGACATTTCGGTTAGAGACACGGTCGGCAAAGCACAGCACGGCCGTCATTGAGCGCAAGGTGTGTGCTGGTGGTAAAATTAATGCACTCTCTCGTTCTCTCTCTCTCTCTCTCTCTCTCTCTCTCTCTCTCTCTTGAGAGTCGATGGGCTTATGCCTAAGGCGTTTTGAGTACTGAAGGTCTCTCTCTCTCTCTTGTGGAGTCCATGGGCACAGCGCCTATGACACTGACTTGAATCCTACATCTCTCTCTCTC
>CALSCR010003566.1:0-11531 GCA_943704495.1 Pigoraptor chileana | reverse complement strand
GTGTGTGTGTGTGTGTGTGTGTGTGTGTGTGTGTGTGTGTGTGTGTGTGTGTGTGTGTGTGTGTGTGTGTGCAGACGGCCGTTCCCTTCCTCATCGGCACAAAGTTCGATCTTTTCCTCACGCTCCCCGCGGAGGAGCAGGACGAGATCACCAAGCAGGTGCGTGGTGTGATTGCCGCAAATTCCATTCACACACACACACACACACACACACACACACACACACACACCATACTCATGTGTTTTGCACCATTCAACGCACCCACAGGCACGCAAGTTCGCCAAGGCGATGAAGGCACCCCTTATTTTCTGCTCGACATCAGCGGCAATCAACATTCAAAAGATTTTCAAAATTGTGCTCAGCAAAACGTTTGATCTCAAGTGCAACATTCCTCAGATCAGTGGCGTCGGCGAGCCCATTGTGGAGTACTGAGCCGCGCGTGCGTGCGTGCGTGCGTGCTTGTTTGTTTGTTGTTTGTTTGTTGTTTTTGATTTTTTTGTTCGTTTGTTGTGTTACGTCTCTCTCCATAGCTCCTCCTTCAACGCAAAATATGCAGTATCCTGCTGATTGTGCTGCGTGTACAGGTGTGTGTTGAGCAGTGCTGTTGGCTGTGGGCGCGTGCGTGTGCCATCGGATGCCCCCGGCTTTTCTTGGGATTACATTCGCAACAATCTCTATTCGGTGTGGTCGCGTGCGGGCGCCTTGATGCTACCCATGCCATCCCCACTCTGTCGTCTATTCCTCTTGCTGCGTATTGGTTAACGTGCGTCTCAATCAAACCTTTTCATAAAAAAGAAAATGGCGATGAACAGAAAAAGGAAAACTGTTTTGTGCATCTTTATCATTTGCAATCCTTTCGTGGGTACATGCTTATATTCTGACAGTCGCCTAAATGTGTATTTTGCACACTGCTTTGCCCGGTATCATTTGCAGCTGTTTGCCCATATATAATGATTATTTTTGTGCCCTCTGCACAGTTTTGTGGTCCAGTGAGAGGGATGGATTGACGAGTGACAAAGAAGCACACATTTTTGACCAAGCTGAACGTTGTATTCAAGTCAGAGCCTCATGGGACAGCAACTGCCACTTGTAACTGCTACGTGACTAAAGTGCATGTTCGTAACCTAGTAGTATGCACGCCACTGTTACTTGACGGAGGTAAAGAAACAGTCGACGGCGAATAAACACATTGAAGATTGTGTGGAAACCGAAACGCAATTCAAATTTAGCGAAGGACGCAAACGCACACGCACACGCACGCACGCACGCACGCACGCAAACGCGCAGCATTAAAACGCAAAGCCACGCATCACATCTCCATCATGTCCATGTAGTCGCAGTGCGACAAGGATAATTTCTCTTCAGCATCTTTGTTGTTGTTGTTGTTGTTGTTGTTGTTGTTGTTGTTGTTATTGTTATTGTTGGCAGCTTCGGACGTCTGTGCCTGTACAAAAAATGCGACAAACGGAAAGAAGCATGTGTAGAAGCACGTTAGCATCATGCATTTAAAGAGAAAGATGAGACATCTACTTACACAACAAGGACAGTTTGCTTTGCAAGACATAACTTCCCTCACACATAACAAGATCGATCACGCGAAAAATGAGTTCCATCAGAGAGGTAGATGGAGAACCGAATTGTGGTGACACACATCACAAAAACACACACACCCCACACCACTAAAACACTAAACACAAAGATAACACCACACTCAAAAACAGCACAAAAAAAAATCATTCGTATGCCATCTCAAGAGAACATCGCACCTTCCTTGCGGCTTTGAGAACATTTTTCTCAATAAACTCTTGCGGTGATTGATACAGAACAAGCGCCATGGCGTTGTCCGCACTGTGATAACATGAATAATGGAGGGGAAGATGCATTGGCGAGTTAGTTTTCGTAGAAGTGGACAACGCAAAAGTAGATTCACAGCAATCAAAACGAAGTCAAGCGAGTTTCTGAGTGCATCAATACAAAAAGATGAAGAGACAGTAACATACATCACCATCAAACAATCGTTGTGCAAAGTAACGCTTACCTAGAGGACCGCATCATTGCCGGTGGGATGATTGGATCCAGTTTGGTGAGGCTCATCCTCGCCAGGAATTTCAGTCTAACAGACTCTCCGTCCCCCATCTCTTCGTCTGATGAGCTGCTCCCGTCAAGCGATGATTCCTCATCGCTTAATCGCAGGTCGTGGTCGACCACTGCGTCGCTTCCATATGTATCTACACAGTCGTCCATCGTACTCAGAATGCGAATCTTCCGAATTTGGTCCTCCTCCTCTTCAGAGTCCGTCTCCAACCGCAAACTATGCAGCCTCTTTGCAACGAAATCGGGCGCGAATCGCTTGCTCTTTCGCTCAAATGCGTCCACGTCATCTTCTGCACGGCGCTTGGAAGCACTTCGGTTGTGGATCGCCGCGTGTTGCGAATAATGCTCTGTCAGAGGCACATGCGCAGGCACTCCGAATGCATTACTGAGTCCGCTGCTGTTAATCCAGCACTGTTGTTGCGTGTACGGCATGCCCGCAAGCGCTTGCTGGTGGGCAATCCATGAGGGATCCATAGGACTCCCGTCTGGCCAGTAGCTTGCAGAATTGTACGGATGCGGGACCGGATACTGCGCCATCATCGCGTTTCCATACAGATCGAGCTGCTCTCCATTCATCGCATGAGATCCAAAACCAAGAAGCCCCACGTCACCGTTCCCCTGGCCAGCGAGAAGAGTAACGTAGTCGCCTCCCGTAAGCATCTCCTCGAATTGGCGACGATCGCGGCGTTGCCGGTCAGAAACGATTCGCTTTGCGATAAGTAAGATATGCTGTTTGGACAGTTTGAGACGGATATCTTCAGGTGTGAAACTTCAACACACAGAGGGATTAGAAGTAGACAAAGGACACAATAAAGTGATTGATTGCCATGTTTGAGTTCCAGTGGTCGCAGTGTCACTGCATCGCGCACTTTCTGCCACACCGCACGTGATGATGGCGTTCACTGCAAGTAGCTTTTTTCACATATAATACGTATGCAATATTCAATAGAATTGCTTCTCAATATATAAGTTTATATAAATTATGTTAATTACTTATTTATATTGTCTCCAATGAAGGTGAAAATCGACAATTAGTCGTTATCCACTTAGTCGCGAAGCCGAATGTTCCAGCCGCGCGCCAAAATTTGAAAAGGGGTGTCGGCCCCAATATATACTGATATAGTATACAATGTATTTATATTCCATATTTGTACATATAATTCCGCATTCGAGCAAAATCCGCCAAAATTTCCCATATGTAGACAATTTTAGTGACGCATGAGTGACATCACCAAGCGAATCCGGAGTAAATCCTCAATTACCCCGGCTCATGGGGGGCCTAAGGGGGGTGGTCTGCGCCATACTCAGCGGCCATACAAATCGGCTAAGGGGGTCTAAGGGGGTCTAAGGGGGGGTCCGCGTGGAGGCATCGAGTGTGATGGGACTGACCATGCGGTGTGTGTGGTCTCTCTCTCTCCCCACTTGGAGACGAGCAGAGTGGAGATGCGTTTCAATTCCACTCTGTTGTTTGCCCCTCTTGCGTTCTCTCGCTGTGCGGATAGTACAAGTTGATATAGCCTGCCACTGTAGATCGGTCTCTTTTTTCTCCTTTGCTCGTGTGGTGAACCAGACAGCTATTGAAAATGGCGGAACAGGCGAGTATTTTCTATGGGGGCAGTGATTGGCATAAAGTGGTTTGCAAATTCCCGTGGTTCGACATGCCGATGGGACGATATGCTTTAGAGACGGGGAGCTTTTTATTCGAATGGTCGAAAGGAGAATATTTTTGCGCCGCCGAAAGTGGATGCGAATACGACGGTGTTAAATAATAGAGTGGCTGAGCATTTGCGCAGCAGATTTTAATAGTTTCGGATTCAATATGTAATCCACGCCAACACTACAATGCTCGATCGCGGAGGAGCTATGAGCATGGTCTGACTATTCTTCTTTATGCTTTCTTTCCTTTGTGTGTTGTTTATATGCAATATTCGCATATATGCATATTTAAATATATATGTGTGTGTGTGGGTCATTTGTTTGTTGTCATTTTTTTGTGTTTATATGTTGCTGTTGTTTTTTGTTTTGTGTGAGCAGACGGAGAAGGCCTTCCAGAAGCAGGCTGCCCTTTTCTTCAATGCCAAGCGCGTGCTCGGCAAGAAGAGCGAGAACAAGGAGCTCCGCTACTGGAGGAACATTGGACTCGGCTTCAAGACCCCCAAGGATGTGAGTGGATGCCTCCATTGCTATCTGTTTTTCTCTTCATTACGTGCAAATGTTTTTCTGTTTGGGTATGTTCTTCGCCTTTGATGTCAGGCACACTGGAAATGTTGGCGAAATGAATGGAAGCGTATCCATTGTGGATGTGAAGCTCGCGTGTTGTGTTTGAACATATTTTCTGTGTGGATTATAGCCCTCTTGTGTAGAACGACTGTGTCTATGGTATGGATATAATAATATCAACTCATGAACCTGCGTTTCTCTGTCTTTCTTTCTTTCTTTCTATCTCTCTCTCTCTCTATCTCATTCTCCTTGCAAAACAACACAAACCCCGTTGCAATCCACCGACAGGCCATCGAGGGAACGTACGTTGACAAGAAGTGCCCCTTCACCGGCAACGTCAGCATTCGTGGCCGCATCCTCACTGGCACGGTTGTCTCGCTCAAGATGAAGCGCACGCTCGTCATCCGCCGGGACTACCTCCACTACATCAAGAAGGTGAGATGCGACGTTTATTTCCCTCGTTTATATTTTAGTTATAATAGCGTACCCTGCCATTATTCTGTTTCGATCGAGTTGACGACTACTACCTGTGTGTCTGGGGTTTAGTGCATACACATTTTCAGAGTTAAAATACGGCTCTGTCTGTCGTCGTCTCAAGAATGCCGTGTGGAATGCTTGTCTCTATGCGCTGTTTTTTTGAGTCAATATGTCTGCGTCTACCTTGCACACTCTTTCCGTTCACACATTCCCGTATTCCCTATTTTTACATGTCGTTTCTCATCCATCTCCTTTGCTCTCCTTTCAACTGTCGCGCAGTACAACCGCTTTGAGAAGCGCCACAAGAACTTGTCGGCGCATCTCTCGCCCGCGTTCAAGGACATTGATCTCGGCGACTCGGTGGTTGTTGGCCAGTGCCGCCCCCTCTCCAAGACGGTCCGCTTCAACGTCGTCAAGGTCATCAAGGACCGCAAGGCCGCCAAGGCGCGCAAGATGTTCCAGAAGTTCTAAGCTCTCTAACTTCGCTCTCTTTGTGTGAAGACGACACACGAGTAGCCCCGTTTCGTCACTTTATGCCCTCTGTGATCATTTTGCGCTGCCGATGTTTGATGACATTGTAGGATATACCACCGTTGCAAGCGGAGTGATCAACAAAGAAAGATCCATTTCTACATGAGCACTTCAATGGCGTCCTTCTGTTTTTCTTGGTGCCTTTTGTGTGCACTTTTGTGAGACGGCGGGAGCTTTGGATCTTGATGAAACGCACACTGTAATGGCATGGCGAACTGCTGGCAACTTGTCGATAGACGCGGTCGATTTACGCAAGGACTGTGCATGATGGGCAAATAGTACAGTACCACTGCAGTCGACACACACACACACCCCTCTCTGAAAACGGTGG
Organism: Pigoraptor chileana; assembly: GCA_943704495.1. Lineage (NCBI taxonomy): Eukaryota > Filasterea > Ministeriida > Capsasporidae > Pigoraptor > Pigoraptor chileana. The sequence continues at coordinate 5,878 of CALSCR010003566.1, read as the reverse complement.
ATTCGCAATACGAGTGAAATGAATCAGAGGCCTGAACCGCTTAGCAACAAGAGGCTGATACACCCACCATGAACACACACACATACTTTGATTGAGAGTGACTTCATTCCACCATGAAAAATAACAAACATCACCCGGCGATGATTACATAGGAAGAGCAGTGTACAACAACAACAAAGAAGACAAGATCGGAAAGATAAGAACACAAACAAACAAGGCAAAAATGTGCATACGAACAAAAGCGGGAATGAAATTTAGAAAAGGGACAACACACACATAAACACCAAAAAAAAAGCGGTACGCAACACGCAAACCAAACGCGGCAAGGAGCTGTAACAGAAGCGGGAGTGATGAGATTCACAGCAATTGTGGTGTTTGCTTGTCTCTAGAGGGCAACATGTGCACACATACAAGTAGTGTGTGTGCAGTCATATGCAGAAGTTGAGGCAGCAACGGGCCATTTCTCATTATCCCGATCTGTACAAAACTCGCAGATTCGTCTTGTGGTATCAAGGAGTTTGCTCGAGGCCGTAGTAGAAGTTGAACACGAGGAGACTGAAATTCCATCCGAAAACGATCGATATCGAATAAATGACAAGAAAAAATGCAATCGGATAGAGAAAGATGACCGTTTTCTCCAGAAATGGAAGCGCTGTTGCATTGAATGAGGCATACGCGGAATGGGAAGTTACGAGGATATGCAATTAGGCGATGAAAAGAGAGAGAGATGTAGGATTCGCGGACTTCACACAAGAGAGAGAGAGACAAAGTGAGAGACATCCACAGCCACAGAAGCGCCCTTCCATGATACCCACCGTTGTATCCGAGGAATGTGATGTAGAAGTAGTACACGAGGGCGATAAACCACAGCGAATTGGATAGCATCAGCGACGTAAACTCAAAGCTCGATCGAATGACAGGCATGCAGAAGAGCTGCACAACGTGCAAGATCAGCAACAGAGGGAAAAAGGCGTTGCAGTGAACGTCGAATGCATAGAACCATTCGACCGTTTGGTCCACCGCGTGCACGCTCCCTTTTGTCCGGAGGTAGCGATTCGCGACGTAGCTGCACATTAAGGTGAATAAATGCATGTTTGTGTGTGTGTGTGTGTGTGTGTGTGTGTGGGTCAGTGAGCGTGTGTGGAGAAAGAAACGTTGCCGCTATCGTTACAATGCTCAACCTTGTTGAATGTAAACGACCGCCGCCCCTAGAAAGCGTCACTACGATCATAACAGAGCACACAAAAAAAAAGGATGACAGAAAACACTGACAGAATCCATGATGGCGACGGCAGTTGTGTGAAGATATGCACAAACATGCAATTGTGCAAGAGATACACACATACACACAAACACTCCACACATATAACACACACGCCCCGCACGCACCTGAAGAGCGAGGCGATTGCGACTCCGGTGCCGATGAAGTCGATGAAGACGACCCAAAGAAGAAATTTGACAAACGCGACAAAGTGCACGTGATACACAATCGCGAATCCAACCGACGATACTGTTGTAAGGCACATTGGCAAAATGCAAAGGGATGTCCATAATCAAAATAGAGTTCAGTGATGCGATTTCGAGAGGAGAGAAAGCAACAAAGTATGTAACACAGTTTGATGGGGATATATTATAAGCATTGTTTTCAGGCATCCACAACATCAAAATCGATTCCAGAATATACAACGTAGAGATACTTACTGCACAGCCAAAAGGCAAGAAGTACAAGGAACGCGGGGTCATCACGGGCCCACTGATTCTTTGTTTCTGTGCGTGCATGTGCGCGTGCATGTGTGTGTGTGTGTGTGTGCGTTTGTGTTTCGGAGGAGACGAGAAATCAGCGGGGAAGTTAGACCAAAGCAAGCAGAAGCGATAGGGCACAACCAACGATTGTGGCTGGATGGCGACCCTATACAAGGAGTGCGAGGCAATATCCTAAAAATGTGTCCAATCAATGCAAAAGCAGATGCAACTCACGTTTATGGAAGTATATGCTCCGATATCTGCGAAATTGTTCACGAAGAAATGCATATGAAAGTTTGCCGTGAGCCAATGAGTGTCAAAGACAATCGAAATGCCTTTTGGGACCACAACACACCATTTCTGAAACACTCACACTTTTCGCGGCGACACAATGAGATAGAGCATCTGCCAAAGAGCAAACTCAAAGTCCATGTGACGGAAGTTGATGAGGCGTCGGAAAAACTTGTACTTTCGGGAAACGCTTTCCCTCCGTGCGGGTGCCGCGCTCGGCTGGGTCACCGGAAGGGCGTACATCGCGGACGATTAAGTGTGCGCAGTTGAAGCGCACCCTTGAAGACAACTAGATGAAGCCTTTCAGAATGACTTAAGAACCGTAGAAAGCGATTGCGCAACGGCAGGGCCAAACAAACGCACGAAAAGGGCGTTCTGAATACGCCAAACGTAAGCGTATTAGCGAAGTATGTCAATTGGAGCGTGCGCGCCACGAGTCAGCGGTCTAAAAACGCAGGCGAGCTCCCATTACCCAACGGTTGTCGCGTTTTACCGCCGTTGCTTAATAATATGTGTGGTGATTTATCAATGCCCAAAGTGATCGAAACCGAGCAATCCAGAACAATGAAACAATGACGTGTGCTGTGCGGCCGTGTTTTTCAGAATATTTGATCGACACATAGCATCCTTTCAAAAGCATTCCAATACTAGGGTTGAATTCACTGAAGCCCTCCAACGCTCCTAGTATATGCAAATGCGTGTGCGTGCGTGCAAAGCGTGTGTGTGTGTGTGCACGCAGACCACTCGACAATGCCAGCGTGGCATAATCGGCTATGTGCAGAAATCTGAAGTGCTGCCGTTTCAAAGGAAGGGAAGAACGCCCGGATGTGTATTATGCTGTCCTCACATCCGGGGGCTTATAATTGTAGCGAGCTCTCGGATGCGTTTTTTGTTTACCTCTGCGGACACTGGATGGTCTGCTTTTGAGATCCTTCTTTTTGCATCCACTTACAACTCAAAGAGGAGTGTCTGAACGTGATTTTGTGATCATTACATCGTGGAGACATTGATTTTGTGCCTCCCCTTACTTCTGTTCTATTTTGTCTGTTTGTGTGGTCTGATTTCACAATGGCTGGACGCTTTCGCCAGTCAAAGTATCGGAATGCCGTCGCAAAGACCGCAAAGCGTGAGGTGTGTTATTTATTGTTTCACTCTGCGATGTGTTTTGTTCTTCTCGGAGACGCAGTTTGGAAATAAGGCATTGTCTGGAAATCGTGTGCACAGCTCTCACTGTATGTGAAGTGGATGTCCTTCTTTTGTTGTTGGGGATGTTGATGCACGACGCGTTCTGCGTGCATGCGAGCAGGCTTGGTATGCGGAGATCCAGGCAGGAACACCGAGCACCGATGCCGACAACATCAAGGCGAGCTGCAAGTTCCTTGCGTTCTGCTGGGAGAGCATTGGTGGGTGGCGCACTAATGGCGCCGGTGGCACTGTCATCGTTTAAACACGCCATGTAAATATATCCACACGTGTGTGATCGCGCCCAACACTCGGCTTGAATCACACATGGCTTGGCAATTGATCACGCACAAAGCTCCAAAGCACCAACACGAGTCCCACATCTCTATCTTGCACCTCTGTTTTTTTTGTTGTGGAGTCCTTTGGGTATGCAGAGACACTAATCCGCATCTCCTCATGATGCGTCCAGGTGGAGGCCAGCTGTGCGTGATCCCTATCGAACGCGTTGGCAAAGTTGGTCGCGACATTCCACTTTTGTCCGCCCATGGAGATTACATTTCCGATTTCGAGTTTTCGCCGTTTGACGATAACTTGCTCGTCACTGGATCCAACGATACGACGGTGGGTTTTTGCGGTTAGACCACACGTGATCATGTGCGGAATTTAAAAATAGCTTATCCGAAAGGACGATATTCCCATAGACAACACACTCGTACTATATAAGATAAGGATGGGCGCATGCGTGTGTGTTTGTGCAATTGTGTCTGGTTGGAAAGTTCTCCGAAGTGCATTTACAAAGTACATTTACACTTGCTTTTGTAATAAGTAATTCTGACGTCCTTCATGATGTATGCACCTTGATATGTATGCATGATTGCATTAATTGATGAATCATTTTTGTGCGCGCGTTCATGTACTGTTCACTTTTTGCAATCAATTGCGATTCATGCAACCAGGTCCGTGTGTGGCACGTGCCCGACGGAGGCTTCAAGGAGAACCATTCGACGCCCGTCGCCACGCTGTCTGGACACCCGAAGCGGGTGGAGTGCCTCAAATTCAATCCCAATGCAGACAAAGTGCTTGCTGTTGCGTCGGGTGATATCGTCAAGATATGGAATTTGGAGAGCAATACGGAAATTGCGACACTCCAGCACCCGGATATTGTGCAGTCGCTCAGCTGGAAGGGCGACGGATCTCTCCTGGCGACGACATGCAAGGACAATACCATTCGCGTGTGGGACCCGCGTGCCAACAAGATCACCACGGTAAGCATTGCGTGCGAGGCCGAGCTTGTGATTGTGATTGCGTGTGCATGTGTGTGTGTGGGTGGGCGTGGTATGTGCATTTGTAAGGTGCATGTGCATCAAGCTATCTCTTCTACGCAGTTGTCGTTGTGGTCTGTGTTTATTTCTTCTTTTTTTGTGGCTATGAGTATACAGTCTGCATCATTGTGATCGCTCTCTCGACTCCCTTCTATTTGGTGTAACGTAGTGTGCTCATGGTTGAATTGAATTCTGTTTTTTGGTTTATTTTTAACTTTTTCTTTTTGTTTGTGTATTCTTTTTGTTTGTTGTTTGTGTTCAGTCTGGCACTGCCCATGAAGGCACAAAGGGGTCGCGAGTCACGTGGCTGGGCGATCGAGCGCACATTCTCACTACAGGTTTCTCGAAGGTGAGCATAAGACATACCAATGGAGATGATAGAGAGAGAGAGAGAGAGAGAGAGAGAGAGAGAGAGAGAGATGTGTGTGTGTGTGTGTATGTTGGCGTTTTGAGGTGGGAGGCAACAGGGAGGGGGGCTATGTATGTAATATACACTGGATATCGTTGTGTGATGAATTGCAAGCAAGGATAAACCCGCCCTTGACTTGAAATTGGATGACTCCCTGTCGATCAAAGCTGACTAATTGCACGCACTCGCACACACACACATACACACACACGACACACACACATGCACACGCACATACACGCACACGCGCGCGCGCAATCCATCACGCACCAGACACGTGAGCGTCAGTTTGCAATGTGGGACCACGTCGACGTCTCCAAGCCACTGACAATGCAGTCGCTCGATTCGTCCAACGGAATTCTGATGCCTTTTTACGACGACGACACGGAAATGCTCTTCCTTGCCGGCAAGGTGTGTGTAGCGCGTTGCTGTGCTGGTGTGTCAATAATTATATTGCCGTTGTGTTTTGTATGTTTTTTTGTTGCATGTCCTCGTAGTATAATTTCTTGCATGTGCACTGTATGTAGTTTCGTGTATTCGCGAATCGAAAATGGCCTTTTCTGTACCTGTATGCACTCCATTTGTTGAACTTCACATCTGTGTCTATTGTTTGTGCTGCAGGGTGACAGCACCATTCGCTTTTACGAGACGACTGCGGACAAGCCCTACTTGCACGAGGGTATGTACTGCTGCGTGCGTGGCGTTGAGTGGCCCATGCAACACAGTATGCGTTCACTTGTGAACTGCCTTCTTGTATGACGTTGGGTTTGTTTCGAAAGTCCTGTGTTGTTTGTTTATTTGTGCGTTTTCTTTTGAGTGTCTCAATAAGAAACCACCTATGCGCACTCGCTCGTCCCGCAACACACACACACACACACACACACACACACACACACACACACACACACACACACACACACACACACACACA
>CALSCR010003564.1:0-27818 GCA_943704495.1 Pigoraptor chileana | reverse complement strand
GATTCCGTAGGTACATATCAGCCATCAAGTCAGGACGGACATTCACTTGACCGTATGAAACAGGTAACATAACAAACCTTTGGCACTGATTCCAAGGTAACATAACAAACCTTTGGCACTGATTCTGTCCTAAATCTGGACCACGCGATCCGCAGGTCATCTATGTGGGGCAGTGCGTCCGCCATGTTCTCATTCCATGCAGAACCGGTACCGAAAGCACTTAATCGTTCCACTTAATCCATCTCCCCCGTGGCCACAAACACAGCCCTACGGTGTCGAAAGCGGATGAAGTGTGTCTGCCTTCAGCAGGCTTCTTTTTGCTGCGCTACATGCGCTCCTGAACGTTGCGATCCGTCAGTTAAAGTGGGACAATAACGTAGGAAGCGTCTTAGTTTACCATCAACAATAAATGACAATGTCCGATCATTCCCCTTTGATCTTCTAGTATGTGTGTCACCTATTTGGTTGGCATTTTATGTGCAAAGGCTCTCTCGTCAGGTGTGTAGGTGTTATGCGTGTGTGTTGTCAGCGTGCATGTGTTGTGTTGTGATGCATTTATGTGACAAACTGCTTTGACAAATGTCATGTGTGGGTGTTTTTTGCGCGGGAGCTGGCATCAAAAAAGGGGGGGTCGGCCGTGCACTTTTTATTGCGATTTCCCCCAAATTATGGGAATAATTAAAGAAATGGCCAATATACCCGTTCCAATGGGCGCTTTTCTGAAACGGCCGAAACATCACGTGCTCTCACGTGGTACTGGCACGTGAGAGATTACATCGGTCAGCAGAATTCACACAATTGTTACGCAACCGACGACGGTCAAGTCATCGGTTAGATGCGCCCCTCATCTCACTACTTCTACCTGTATAGTATATATTGCCTGTGGGCTGTAGCTTTGGGATGATTCGTTCTCTGATATTCGGTCGCAAGCATTATCTCTCCAGGGCGGTGCTGCTCCCCAATTGCCACACCGTGCTGCCGTGCTCGGCTCGCATCCCGCGCGGATTCTCTACAATGGCGCCCGCACAAGCCGGCAAGACTCTGATCAAGATTGACGTCACGAGCGACAATATTTGCCCGGTAGGCCTTCTTTCCAATCGGATTCAGACTGAATTTTGGTTTAAATGCTCGTGTCATAATGGTGGACTTGCATTGGATTGTCGCACCCGACGTAATAAACTGTACTCAGTTGTCTCAAATTGCATGTTGCAGTGGTGCTTCGTCGGCAAGCGTCGCTTGGAAGGTGAGGAGATACGCTTCATACTTGCGTTTGCCCTATTTTTATCTTTGAGTTTGTGTCTTACGCATACGGAATTGCTTTTGGCACCTGGCATCTTTACAGAGGCCATGAAAAAGACATCCGATGCTTTTGACTTTGAGGTCACGTGGCACCCATTCTTCTTGAGGCGTGACCTTCCGAAAGAGGGAATGGCCATTGCCGACTACATAGAGGTAAGCTTGCTGCCCGCTTCCTTTGCGCCCGTTTCTGGTGCTCCTTCTCCTGTGCGTGTGCGCTTGAAAATGTTTGTGCATATTAACAGTGGATGCATGCACGTATATTAGTATATACTGAAAACTGGGCGCAATGGTCAATGTCTTTACATTTTCACCGCTGTCACGCTCTCTCTCTCGCTCTCTCTCTCTCTCTCTCTCGCCTTCGTACTCAATTAGCTGTCTCTCACCCAATGCCAAACTACGGAATCGTGATGCAGATGGTTTACGGGCGCAAAATGGATGTAACATCACCCAGCAATCCTCTCAATCAGGCGGGTCGAGAGGTCGGCATCAACTTTAATAGCACACGTCGAATGGTCCCCACCTTGGACAGCCACAGACTTGTCGAGTTCGCGAGGACGAAAGGAAAGCAAGATGCGTGCATCGAGGCAGTATTCCGCGCGTACTTTGAGAACGCTGTGGATATCTCCAACCATGATAACCTTGTCGGCATTGCGCGATCGATCGGCCTAGATGAGGCTGAGACGCGCACATTCCTCGCAAGTGGCAATGAGACGGCTGCTATCGATGCCAAGGACAGAGAGAACAAAATGCGCAGAATATCGGGTGTGCCCCACTTTGTCATCAGGAAAGACGGCGCACAGAGGGGCGTGCAACTTTCAGGAGCGCAGGAACCGGACACGTTTGTCGACGCATTTGAGGAGCCAGTGTAGAAAATTGGGTGACTACGTGGCGGCGCTGTGCGTGCGTGTTGACATCAATGCAAACAATGTTTTGGGTCTGTTTTGTTAAAGTTTTCAAGTTCTATAATTAATCATCTTCGCAGAGGCGGATGTGTCAGTCCTCCACTTTTAAGAACCCTATCGTTTTTTAGATTTTGTTATCAGTCAACGGCCTGAGCATTCAGAAACTTTCTGCAACGGCACGTGCCGCCGATCACAAATTTGGGTCGGGCAGTGAATTGACAGTCCCCATCAAGCCGCTGTCAATTTTCCGAACACGCGATGACAAACCCCGCGAGAAGTGCACGGGGAGACAACCTTTGCACAGGGATCATTTTCATTTATACCCCAGCTGAAGAGCGCTGATGCATGTAGTTTCCGAGAAATGTGTGTCTGCAGTCGGCGTTTCGGTCGCATTTGCACATATAAAGGACTGCTGTAGCTCGGACAGTGCCAAAGACGACCGCGGCGCGATTCCGCGGTCGACATTTGCGAGAAATGCCCGTGATCAAGAGTGGTTCGTGATTTGTGCTCTCGTGGGCAGTCGAATGGTGCATCAACTCTGAATCGCACTACATTATTTATAATCAGCGTATTTGCTGTTTATGTATGCGTCATTGGCGAAACCAACGTAAAACCGCACGCATCCCATCCGAATAATGTCGCTCCCGCACCGCGGCCTCGCATGGCTCCGGGGCCGACTGCCAGCCGTGTCTGCACTGGCACCTGTGCGACTCTACTCTCTCGTGGCCGCAGCCGTCGCACTTCTCCTCATTCAACTTCTTGTATATGGAAGCAGACCATACTCACAGGGCGTGTTCGTCCGCTCCCCATCTCCGCTCACCACTGGACTTGATGTCGAGACGGTGCAGCGCGAGCGATTAGATGTCAATGCCGTCGAGCAATCGACAGAGCGATCCATAAATGGCATGGGTGTCGATGGAAAGATCGTCGATGGCACTGTCGAACAGGAAATGCATTCAGCACCGGCGACCGCTACCGTGTGGTGGACCGCAGACGGGGCATATCGGGAGTCAGCATCACGGGACGATCGCTCAAGTCCTTCCTCTAATCTAACAGCGGATACTCTGGCGGATATGAAAAGATCTAACTCTCCGTCGGAGAGATTTCTGTTTGGAGTGCCTGTCAACGGACCCAACAACCAATACTACGCCGTGGTGAGCTACCTGAAGCTGGCGATGATACTCAACCGCACACTTGTTCTGCCCGCATTCGTCGACCATTCATCGCACCGACATCAGGGAGGCTCGCACTGGGAACCTTTTGCGTTTGAATCAACGTTTGACGTGGCGAGTCTATCTCGAGCTTCCTGTGCGCCCCGCTTGATCAGTACCAACTCGTTTTTGTCAACTGTATGGACCGCTGATGCGCCGAGACTGATCGGTGCAATGTGGCACTCACACAAAAAGTATGAGGCCAACTTTGAGTCTGATCCGTACTGGTCTTACTACCGCGACAAATTTTTCCGGCCAAAGGCACCCGTTCCTCACATAGTGCCGTCACGGGGAACGGCAGCGCGCCTTGATTGGACGTTGTCTGGCATCGGCAAAGCATTCGGGGGTGATCGGCCCGAATGGGAGCTTCTCGTTGTGAACCACGCCCTCCACAACGACATCAACTACTATGTACTGGGGGCGACAGTGCAGCACGTCGGCCTGCCGTTTCGCGACGCACATCTGCGCGTTGTTCGTGCGCTTGTTCACGCGCCCGCCATTGTCCGCCATGCCACGGACATCATCAATGCCGTAATAGGCAGCGGCGAACCCTTTTTTGCCGTCCACTGGCGACGCGCGGACTATGCAATCCCTCCGGCAGGCTGCACGACATATCTGAGGTGCACGGATGCCGAGTCCATTGACAATCTTATCGATGTGCTTGATAGTGCGGTGTCTGCGGCGGTGGGCGCCGGGTTTAACAACGCCACCCATTGGCCCGTCTTTCTCTCTGCCCAGCGCTTTAGTGCCGATGAAGCATCCGTGTTTGCGAGCCGCGGTTACACCAAAATTGCAAGGTATCCGCCGCCAGTGACGGACCGTTTTGAGGAGCCGTATTACATCTCGCTTGCGGAACAGGAGATAGGGATGCGCGCCACAGGATTTGTGGGATCATATTCGACGTGGTCAGAGCGAATAATCGAAACGCGCGTCGCAAACGCCCAGATGAGATTTACATGGCACATGCCGACGGCATTGAAGTATCGCCCCACCAACGACAGCCGGACCGCAGGGGCGAATTCAAACGGCACTCTGGTGGGATTTAAAGGGTCCGCCGTCGCCTGCGGATTTGAGTACATGGCGTTGTCGAATGAAGCACCTCGGAGGATGTCGCTCGCATGTGGTGAGGGTAAGGTCGTTTCGCGCGCTGCGTTTGCGAGTTTCGGTCGGCCCGCAGGTCTGTGCGGAGCGTTTGTTGAGGATCGCGGGTGCCATTGTCCGCATTCCGTGGCGCATGTAGAAAAGTTGTGTGTTGGGCGTCCGCGTTGTGAAATACCCGTCGACAATGCGGCCGAGCATTTTGCGTACTCTTGTAACCACCTCGGCGGATACTCTCTCGCTGTTGTTTTGGAGTGTCGGGCAACACTTTAAGACGTAGTCTAATTCAGTTTGGTGTAGTTAAAAAAGATCCCATGTTTCTCCAATAGCTCTTCCGATTTCCGTCGTTTTCTCCACGATCTCGAAAGAACAGTGCACCGACGGCACCGGCGTTTAGCCATATGCAGTGGCGTGCATGGCTCTGAATTTCGGCCGTTTTGCGACGAAGCCACATTTGTGCTGTGCATTATGAGTTGCCTGCATCAACAGCTGTCGGTTCGTAGTCACCCTCCTTCCAGACAAACCCTGAGGCAGTTGCCATGCCGCCAGCAGGCCACAACCGAGTTCCTCAGTACTCACTGCAACTGAGCGCGGGCTGGGCGCGGCGTCGTCTTAGGCGTTATTCACAGGGCGATCTTCAAACCTGTCATCTTCTGGGAAGGCAACGCGTAATTGCATTCGTGGCGGGGATAGCCCCTGCATGCCCGTTGATTTGTCCCCTCTATTCATCGGTTGGTTGCCGTACCCGTGCGCCCGCATTCAGTTCAGCGACTATTGAAATTCAGTTACTGCTCGTCATCGGTGAAGGGCGCCTAAAAATAGGCGACGTGCAAACGGGCACCTAAATATAGCATGGTGTGGGTAACCGCAACAACGGGTATCCAAAAATAGCTGTGAGTGTGACGGTGCGGTTACCCGCACTGAACACGGATTGTTACTACTCAGTGCACGCACCGACTGAGAGGCTTCAAGTTGCAGAAGAAGCACAAGTATATATAGATTGGGTGATCGGCAAGGCAGTTTTGACATTCACGAAACAATAGCCTCAATAACTTTCACTGAGCAACCGCAACTTTGGTCATTCGGCTTCAGCGCTCATTTTTGAGAGCAATTAAGCGCTCTTACTTTCACCTTCTGCATTCGAGGCATCAAAAATGGCCCCAACACTAGCCACTGGAATGCTTCTGCTGCTGCTATGCGCGGCGGCATCGAGTGAGTACACAGCGTCAAAATGGTGCACTAGTGCTGAAAGATGTCGCTTTACTTTACGTTACTAACTCACTCTCCACTCACTCCTCTGCATAGCTGTCGTCAGCAGTCCGGTACCAAAGACTCCCTTCGACTGCTGCGAGCAAGGCGATGAATACAGGGATCCGTGGCACAACTGTCGCCACGGTAACAGTTTTAAAGATGACGGCAAAAATCTCAACTGGCTGAACATGGGATACTCGGCGGAGGGTGCCTTCGTCCGCCACGTGACCTGCTGCCAGTCTCATTACGCAACACCGTCGGCCAATCGCGAGTTTCCGTTTCAATGTGCCGGTGAGTGGATTTGGAATACGCCTCTTGCTTTAATGGCATCTTAATCACACCATCACAAGCGATCTTACAAACCGCATCTCATTTCTTAAAACAGTGCCTCCGACAACTGTGCCCCTGGGCGGCTTTGGATGCGACGCCGAACATCCATGCTCATCAAACAATGCTGTCTGCCACAACTTCTCTCTTCACGAGTCGCCAGAGACACGACCGCGCTGCGTTTGTGCATCCCTGGACGATCCACTTGGCCCCACTGGCGCGTGTGTATGGCCGTCGGGTCAGGTGCCTAGTCCCAAGCGTGTTTTTAGGTGGATGGAACTGGACATTTACCATACTGGCGTGGCGTGCAAGTCGGGAAAGGCTCGAGACACAGCTGAATTCCTCGTCGCCGAGTGCCAACCACACAAATGTCACTGCGCATCAATTGACGACCCCAACTTTGTTCTCGAGACAGACGAACCTTGCACCTGTTGGAAATCGGGCGAGGTGCCAAATGGATACCGCGTCCAGGATGAAACCTTTTGGGGCCTCACATGGTCCAATGATAAGTGCAAGTCGACGGTCGGCATCCCCGATTCAAGAGGCGCGCACGATCGCTGCTCCTGCCCTTCTCCCGACGACCCAGGACTGAACACAAGCTCGTGCGCGTGGATTACTGAGGTTCCGTATGGCAAGCGAGTTTGGCCGATTCTTCTCGACATCAAGTCGAGCGACGGAGCCCAACTCTGCCGCACCGGTGCCGGGGTGGTGTCTGCGGATGCCAACTGGTTTGGCACGTGCACGTGCGCCAGTCCTGACGACCCGATGGACAACCCCGACCGCAACGTCACGTGCAGGTGGACCGAGCGGCGCTCCGTTCCCAATGGCAAGCGAGTGAGGGCCTCCATGTCGGACTTTTGCCACTCCATGGTAACGTACCCTACTGATTCCGACGAATACGTCCTGTGCTCCTGTCCTTCGAGGGAGGACGAGGCGATGGTCGCGGGATCTGAGACAGAGTGCGTATGGAAGGCGGGCATGGTGCCACCCAAATACCACACCATGCACCGTGATTACTGCTTCTTCAAGTCCGATAATGTCGCGGCGGGCCCAAACGGAACAATAGTGTGCCCCGGACCCCATTACAGCGCCGATGGACCCGAGGCCATTATGGCTCAAATACGCGGCATTAAGTCGAGCTGGGACTCGGGTGTGTGGGCGTTCAAGACGCCCGCACAGCGAGACTGCTACGTCGCCGTAAGCAAGAAACTCACGCAGGAGCAAGAAGAAGACATTCGGTTAGTGCACACACTAATACAAACTTACGCATGCACACTATGACACACAGTCTGGTCTTGGCCGCCGACGCACTTGCTCATTCTCTCTATCTCTTTCTTCCTATCACACACTCACACACATCTACACACACTTTCGTTCGCGCAAACACGACACCCCACAGATCTCGTTACGGCCACGATGGTATCCAGTCGGGCATAGCGTCTTCATGGAAGGCATCTCTGTCCAGCGACTACTTCCGCAAAAATGTTCGCGGTCGTGCGCCAAACTGCGACGCAGTATGCTTCGACTTTGTCTTTGGTGTCCTCGAGGAGGAATTCGGCACGCTTTCGGTCGTGTCTCAGCTTTATGCGATCACCAAAGTGTCGCTTGATGTGTACGACCGCACGCTGCAGTCAAACGTCGATGTTGCAAAGGAGCTCGTCAAGATGGAAGAGCACATCAAGGTCAGCATCACACGCAAACTTTTGCACTTGTGCACTAACACACACACATCCACACGCAACCATTCACAATTTGTGTGTGCGAATACAGCATTAACAACACCACGCTCACATGTGCATGTAACAGGTTAAGCCTCAAAGCGGATTCGCAAACTTCATGATCCGGCTTATCGCAAATGTTATGAAGGCAGCCGCAAAGACTTTCTTCAAGACCAACCTCGCCGCAAAATTCGGGCTAAGTGGGTATACTCCCCCAATGTCCACATAATCAGCACCATGCTTGCGGCCATTAAATCACTCATGAGTTCATGTACATTCCAACATTCGCTCATCAGATGTGAATCCATTTCTCCTATGTATACCCATACTTTTCTGTCAATAGCTGTCGCTGCTGGGCTCGTTCTCGAGTTGCAGTCGACAGAGAAGCCGGAAAACTACGATCCTAACGCAAGCCTCGAAGTCGCCGCCGCAGGCCTGAAGTCGGAGCTGAACATGCGATACCTGAAACTGCTGCAAGCATACAGCGAACTGTTCACAAAGCTCGTCGACTCGCCATTGAAGATGCGGATGGCGGCGACCATATCGCAGCAGTTTAACGCGACGACCGAGGCAGACATTGCCGACCAGGTGATGCAGCAGGCACCAGACATTCGCGGCGGTCTCGTGCGCATCTTGTTCCCTGCCAAGTGGATGATATGCTACAGCCAGACAGCGAAATTCTCCACAAGCGAGTGCTGCTCTTTCTACAACCATCCGTGTCAAGGGTCCCCCAACAATCCAAACTTCAACGCTCGCATCCCAGGGGATCGCCTGTTTGGACTGACGGACATTGTCATCCCAGACGAACGATACGGTTCGCAAACGTTCGGATGGGTATGTCCAAATGGACGCTGGGCGTCTGGTACTCTGGCGAAAACAGAAACGTACATTGCTGCGGGCGCCGCGCCAGATGCGGTTCACCAGTTTGAGAGTGACCTTGTGCGGTCTGTGGCAGCAGACAATCAGCAGTGGCTGGCAGACAACGGATGGAGCACGTTCTCGAAACAAGGGCCGTGCCCCAGCGACGATTGAAAATGATCGTGACTGTGTGTGCGACTGTTTGTGTGTGTGTGTGTGTGTGTGTGTGTGTGTGTGTGTGTGTGTGTGTGTGTGTGTGTGTGTGTATATGTGTATGTGTGTGTTACTCAGAACCGAACTGTCGGAATACAATTCAAAAACTTGAGCTGAAACTGAAACTGAAACTGAAAGGTCTGTCACTGATTATCGACAGGTCTGTCACTGATTACATTTGTACTGAAACCGCGGCCGGCCACGGTGTCACGATGGGGCGATCTAAATCCGAGCTTGGCGAGCTCTCGGGATTCGCAGCCAAATTACCGCGCGCAGAACCTCACACTAAAGTATGGTAAAGCGCTTCTGATGCCTTGCGATCTAATCAGCAATCGAAACAAACCGGCTCCATAAGTATGCCAAAATGCTGTACTCAAAAGTTCACAAGAGAAAACGAATAAAAGAACAAATTCTGAGAGTGACGACCCCAAACAGATCTGCCCCAGATTGATACAACACAATTAAAGAAAACGCACGCGTGCGCTGACGCTGGCCTCTACTGGCTCAGTGTGTGCTCTGACCGCGTGACCACACCATCCAATGACGCTCCGGGCAAGCCCCCAGATTCCCTGGGCAGTATGGCGAACAGTATGGCGGTTCGGTCGCCGGCCGCGCCGGCCAGGCCACTGGCGGCCAACCGGTTCCGGCCAGCCGGCCGTGTGCCCAAATCAGAGGGCCACTAGTGCAATGGGCACATGGATGTCCCCACGTGACTAGGCCACTAGTCCAATGGGCACATGGATGTCCCCAATTTATTAGAGCGCATGTTAGGGTGAGGGTTTCGCCCCTGCCCCGGATGGAATGGAGGTGCCCCACGTGAGCACCCTATACAGTGGTCACTGATGCATGTTTTATATACAACTGAACCGGGTGTGTTTTTTGGGCAGGCATGATCCCTTGCCGCCATTACTGAGGGACTAACCGGCGTACTGACCCTGTCTCCTTGCTTTGCCGCGGGTTCCTGAACTGACTGCCATTGTCCGTGACGTCCAGCCACCAATCACAATGCCTAGCAAACAACTTTATTACACCTAATCATGCCATGTCATGCCGGGGAGAGCGCATTGAGGTTACTGGGGCTAACGCTCTACTCATTGCGCCTCAATAACAGCACGTGACTGCCGCGTTGAGTGGCGCGCGACGTAGTGATGTCCGCCCACTCGCCAGATCGCGGCTGTAGGCTGTGTGGTCGCAGTCACAGACGAATGTGTGCAGTCGTACTCGCCATCGCGTTGAGTCAGTGTGCGCTCTACTTGCTTTTGTCGAGGAATGATTTAACTCTGATTCGATCGACGCTGAATCATTCCGTAATCCCATCGGTATTTATGGATACGTCGATTGCACTGCCGGCGATGCCCTCGCCCTTGCTCGTGTCAGTCCTGGAAAGCCCCACAATGCCCAGGAGAGACATCGATCGCGTGGGTGCCGTCGAGAAGTTTGTGGTTAGTAGCACCGATGATGCTGTGGCGGCGCGTACGGCTGACTCGCAGCTTTCGCCGGCAGATTCGGAAGACAGCGTCGGCGCTCTGTATTCTGCAGAAACGCATATGCAGAGTCCGCGTATTGGCGGCGAAGGCAATGTGCTCCCTTCCAGAAGATACCTCATTCCTGTTCACAATCTATTCCAAGATGGCCCTAACAATCAGTACTACAACTTCGTCGAGACTGTCAAGTTTGCGCGTGCGCTCAACCGCACAATTGTCACGATGCCCTTTGTCGACCATGCGATGCACCGCACCCGCAACGGGGACATGCCACTGAAGCCCTTCAATCTCACGTTCAATGAGGACCACCTCCAAAAAAGTGGCGTTCTACTCGAAGGTGGCTTGTCATCCGTTGCGGAAGTCCGCGCGTTCCTTGCATCTCTGTCGACAGGCCCTGTCATTGACGTCTGCTGGATCTTTCGACCATCCGGACGCATATACAGCATTGCAAAGTCGGTTGTCGGCGCTCAGCAGAATTGCGCCTCGTTAGTGGCCGTGCGTCCCTCCTTCGTCTCTGCCGCGGCCATTCGCGGCGCCCTCGGTGAGCAACACTTGAACGCCCCCGTTGTGCTGATGGACCATCTCTTTCTCCAGGACGACATGTACCGCGTGAACCGGCGGTCACTGGTCCACAGAGCGACCCAGTACCGCGACGAGCATCTACTTGTCATGAGGGCCATGGTGCCGCACGCCGATGTGCTGCACAATGCCACTCGTTTTATTCAATCGGCTTTCGCCGGTAAACCGTTTGTATCCGTCCACTGGCGGCGCGCCGATCGCACTGTCCAAAATTGCACCACGTACATGGTCTGCACGGATGCAGTAAACATCACTGAGCTGCTTGATGTTATTGACAGCGCTTGTCATGCAGCGCGATCGGCGGGAAGTCTCCCACACTCGACGTCTCCTCTAATATACCTTGCTGTTCTTCGCATTTCTGAAGAAGATCTCTCCTTGTTCGGTTCTCGGGGATACACGCAAGTCGTGCGGTATGAACCGTCGGTCGACGAGGACCCTTATTGCGTGTCGCTGGTGGAGCAAGAAATATGCCATCGCGGAGTTGCCTTTGTGGGCTCTCTGGACTCGACATGGTCGTGCTGGGTGATTGAAACGCGCATTGTACGGGGAGTGCGCCTGTCGTGGTCAACTGGGCAACTCACCTCAGATGGTCGCGCGGGCGTGCGGTACGAGCGGCCTCCCGTCAGCGCCTCCTTCTACAACTCCACCGTGTGCGGATATGAGTACATGGGCATTTCAACAGAGCCGCCGGTCGTTATGTCCCTGAAATGTCCCCCCGGCCACCATATTTCGGACGTCATTTTTGCGAGCTTCGGTGCACCTGGGGGTGTTTGTCACCGGTTTCATGTCGATCCGTTGTGTCACGACAAGGAATCCGCCAAAATAGTGGCTGGTCTGTGTGTGGGGCGGGCCGAGTGTGAGCTTCCCGTGACCAGTGCAGAGGGCGCAGGTGGATTTGGGTTGCGGTGGTGCAAAACGGGGGGATTTGCGCTGGCTGTGACGCTCGCATGCACTGCGGGGGTGTAGATGCACCCGCAGTAATGCTCCAGCCGAGTGACGCATTCTACGTATACCCCCATCGAGCTCTTGTTTGGTCACTGAACGTCATCGGCGATGCGATCGGTGCTGTCGGTGCGTTCATTCATAATTTATTCTCACTAATTGTCGCGAGTGTGCATTTTACAAGTGCAAAGTCTTGCATATCATTCAATTTTATTATATTTTGTTTGTAAACTTGGCATAAGCCGCAATACAATCGCACTAGCATAACCGCCGGATCAGCCTGTCCAAAATCAGTTCTACATCTGGCAAAGTGCATTTGTACCTCGGCTCTTAATCCAGCGGCGAGGTTCGTGCCGTGACAACCGTCAGCCGCGGGTTGTACGACACAGGAGGGTGGGGGTGCTCGTCGCAGAACACGCAAAACGCCGTCAGCAAGTACTCGCAGAGTGTGCCGGGCGTTACAGTGGGAATTTTGCCGGTGAGCAGAAAGTTCAAGTGGACGGCATACGGCGTCCCACTCGCAAGAAGATCGGCAAATGGGCCGATAACAGTCTCGTTTGTCGATGCAAAACATACATTTGCAATCTCCCGGAAACGGATCATGTAAAAGGCGACCGGCGACAACACCTTAAGGTCATCCGGCCGTGTCATCCAAGCACGCACCCACACCCTCGTTATCAAACCGGGGCCATTTGCCGCCCACTGAAGGCCGTCGTAGGTGCCGTTAAATTCGGTCATGCAGTCCAGCAAGAAGGGATTGCCAGCATCAAACACAAGCACGGCGCCGTTGACTTTCCCCCCGACAAGCTCGCGCGCAGCCGTATTTCGCAACCCAGCAAACGAGCGAGTCACATAAACGTCTGTATCCAGATATACGCCGCCGACCTTGTAGAGGATTAGCAGGCGCAGCATATCCGTATAGTGACTGTACCAATAGCGACCGAGTTTCCACGCAGCGTATCTCGGCTGTGTGGTGACTCCCTCCAACGGAGTGCCGCGGGCAAGCAGCTCAACGTCGATGGGCTCCACGCGAACGTCATACCCGGCGTCGACGAATTTCTCAAACATGGACGGTCGAAGGGTGCTCGTGTGGACAGTGACGCATGCATCGGGATGATGATATAAGACGCTCTCGACGGACCGCTGCTGCCGATACGTCCAGGTGGACTCGCCTGTTGTCTGGATGAAGTGGAAGCGGATTTTACACTCGGCGCCAACGCGATGACCCTCGCTGGTGTCGCCGTCATTCTTGCTGGGTATCCGTTGCAGAGGAACAATGCCGTTGAACATTGCCTCTGCGCGGAGGTCGCGGTCCTTTCGCACAACATTCCACAGCGATGCACGGAGTCGGTCTCGCAGCGCCGGGCTGGGATTCGACGGCGGATTTCGATAATCAAACGACTGAAGACGCTCTCTGGCTTCCTGTGCGCTCATGGTGAACAGGTCTATTGTGTGAAAGAGCCCAGTGAGCCCGCCAACACGCGACGACGGCGTCTTGCCGCCTCCGCCACCGGGCATGTCTCTGCTGTTGATGAAGAGCACGGGTGTTTCCATGCCGACGGCGGGAAGCCCCGCGTGAATTCGCTGTGTAATGACGAGGCGCGCGTCCCGGTACAATTCGAGATACTCGACGGCCTTTGAGTATCGCAACATCCGGTCGCGTCGCACGGGCCCACTTGCAGAGTCAAGGTTGTGGGCAACGCGGACACCGATAGACACAATCCAGGCCGGAAGAAGATCGATCGTAGAGTTTGTCACATCGACAAGGTAGATGATGTCCCGGGAGGGGCGGTGCCCATAGGCGCGCGCGGACGCCATCAGCAGAGTAGCGCATGCCGAGAAGTAGGCGGGCACGCCTATTTTTGTCAGGAAATTAAGCGTACCGACATCACGAGCACCGACGGGTTTCTCATAGTTTGCAAAAAACGCCCTGCTGCTGTTCGCCTGGAATGCAGGGAACATGCCCGGTTCCACGTGCATCGACACAAGTATGGGATGCACACTGGCAGGAGGGGGCCACACTGCAGAGCCCCACCACGCGTTCAGAAAAATGGTTGTGTTAATGCTGTTGCTTGGCGGGGGCGGCGACAACACCGACTTGCCGCGGTCAAGAAAGCGGTCGATAAACGGCAGAAACTGGCTCCCAGGAATGGCCTGCACTTCGTCACCCACGTTCACATCAGTTCGCTCTGAACTAACACGACTGTCATACGACAACACACCAAACGATCTGGTGGCGGTGGGCCGCGCAGTTGCGGGCGGGGGAGACAACAAGGCATACTCCAGGCAACCAGACGGTCTGCGTGTGAGTGCGTTGGAGGGACTGTTTTCACTGTCGCTTCTTGCTGCACTCTCGAAGCCACTTTCCGCACACGCCTCGCGGAAGGCAAGCGCCAGTTTTGACGCGGGCGAAACGATAGCGGGCCATTGCATGCCTTCTTTGTACCGCGGCAAGGCGCCTGCCAGTGCCTCTATCATGACATTCACCAGGTGGTGTCGAGGACGCGCCACGAGCGTTGCCGTGTGGAGTTGCCCTTCCGTATCAATGCCCACGCATATATCGCCTGCAGACATGTTGCAGGCCAGTGGGACGGGGCCGGGAGAGAAAGCGCTGAGCACAGCACCGCCGTAGCGGTACACTCCGCACAAATGCAGTGCTGATTCGACGTAGGATTGATATGCGACGCCGGAGAGCAGTTTGTTGATCGTGTGACGGCGAAACCATGTCTCGAGAGCCGTGTCTCGGCAAATGTCAGTTGCAACAAGTTGAACAATTACAAGCGGATTCCGGTTTTTAAAAGTAGGTTTCGTCCTGTCGGTACTGCTCGATGAGTTCGGACTCTGTAGCGCTTGTCGGCATGCCACTGCATCCGCGCATAGGACCGTAACTGTGTCGTATTCCGTGAGAAGCCGCTCGACCTCATCGACTCGCATTGCGCCGCCGCCCGCCGAGTCCTGCAAGGCCTGTGTGAGTGGTGCGCCCGCATACGGCCAAAGCAGAAGGCCTGCCCTGCGATAGTCAGCATCCGCCAAGAGTGCGACATTGTACTCGCCGCCAGTGCCACTGTCACGTGCACGCCCCAACCGGATGGCACTGCCGAGTTCCAATGGTACGGCCGTCCTCGACACTGACAACGGCGTCGCAAGAATAAACATGCCGAGCATAGCTGCGACTGCACACAGTGCAAAACACACTCCAATTCTCTTGTTTCTGACGACGGCCATGGAATCCACAAGACTCGTCGCTGATCTTACGAGCACTGGCGATGTCGTGGCGTCGTTGTGGTGCGATGTTGACTTTGCGCGAATATACAGCATAAACCCAACAGTGAGGATCCAGAACCCGATAGTTTCGAGAGACTTAAAACTAGTGGAAAAGTACACATGTGCGACGACGATAGTCGAGAGGCGCTTGCATACGTTTGCAACTGAATGCGTGATCGGGTTGGTCGCACCGAGAACAACGAAAGATGCCGCCATGTACGCGACATGAAATCCGACAGCGAGGGACGTCGGCCCGGGTGCGAGCATGGGCACGCCGTATAGTCCAACGCAAACAACAAACAGAAGAAGCGCGGGAGCCGCAGAGAGCGCAGAAACAACGCCATACTTTGCTATCGGCGATATATCCGAGTTCGTTCCCGAGATGAGGACATTTCGCAGCGGAAAGAAGACGGCGGATGCAACAGAGGATGCCAGTCCGAGTGCATCCGCAGCACCGCCACCGCAACAAGCGACTGCGATGCCCGTCGACATCAAAACGACAGCCTGCAAGGAAGGCTTTGACAGAGTTTCACCCCGGATCGTCCACCAAAGGATGGCAGTAAAGATTGGCTCTGACGCTTTGATAACTTGGGAGGTACTCGCAGCGACTGTCGAGAATGACACACACATGCCGAGTATCCCAACAAGATGTGCACCGGAAGCGTAAATAAGATGCGAATCACGAAACGCCGCCACGATACACCGTCGTGTCGCGTCTTTCTCTCGCGCATAAGAGTAGATGGACGGAATTCCTCCTGCGACAGTGAAGAGCAGCGATAGAGCAACCCATTTCAGGTCTCCAAAGCGACCATTGAGAGCGACGGACGATCCGATGACAGAGAGGGATGCGCTAACGTACCAAACTGCAATTGCAGCGGCAAGCGCAAGTGGTGTCAAAGTGGATGCGCCGCCGCCGCCGCCACTGGAGTGTCGAGAAACGGTCGGCTGCATCATGTCCGCATATAACTATTCACAACGCGACAGGTGCATACTCGTTCGCATTCGGTAACGCCGACATCTTCAGAACATTTTGATGAAGCCGAATAAATAATCTCATAATGGAATTTCAATATAAAGAAATCTTTGCCAAAACTTTTTTTTCTAATCGTATAATGTAAAACTCTGCGTGTCACCAACGAACGCCGTGTCTTCGTGTGTGGATTCTGGCAACAGGAAACCAACTCGTTCGCGTCACGTGCTGCCGTGACCGTGCCGCGGGCTGCCGCACGTGTCAATTCGGACTGACAGGACTCGACAGTCCACTGACCAGTGGTGGCGACTCTCGGCCACCAGCGGGGTGACAGCTGCCGTCACACTCACTCTGGTCACTGTACAAAACCATGATCGCCAAACTTCAACAAAATACAACACACGCACAAGACACAACACTAGACGTCCGTGGTACAAACAAAGCTTAACACATGCATCATGTCATGGCAAGCTGCGTCAGTTCAGTTCGTAAGGGAAAAAATTACTGGAACTGAATCGAAGGCATGTGCGTTGACTGTCATCAGATGAAACTGCAGCGGATTGGTGACTTGGAGCCGCTCACTAAGCTTAGTACTGTCTCCACCTGGGGCCCTCACTGTGATTGGGTTCGATGATCCGCCCGTCCATTGCCGGCGTCGTTCAAAATGCACTGACCGCAGTGGCACTGCGTATGCCGCTTACAGGGAATGACTGGCACCGAGTCTGAACATTGATTCAGATGCGGTGGGTCGCGCAAATTCAGCGATGGGTCCACAAGCACCGGCGTTGGGCTCCCTATGTGTGTGTCGTTCTGACACTGTGCGTTCGGTTTTTGTGGGAAATCGACATGGTGAGAAGCTGGGCTCTACTTGGAGACGTCAGCGTGCACGTGCAGGTGAGATCCACATTGGGACCTCCGGGTCAGTCACGCTTTGCTGCTCCGGATGCGCTCGACAACACTGCGGCGGCAAGGCGAGTAGACACTGTATCCATATATCCGTCCCTGCGCCTCCTCGACGACGAAACTACATTGACGCGCTCGCCCAATGTGTCAAGCCGCCAAGCACCACCCGGTGTGCGCCGCTTGTCGCTAATTCCCGCGGACGATCTTAATCGTGAGCGGCAGCCAACATGGGACTCCGCAGATGCCCGCCGCATTCTCTTTTCGAACATTGCGTACCTTGACGACCGATATGATCCGCCACGCGTTAACGTCGTTGGTGCTATTCAGCGGAGTGTTCCCATCCGTAACAACAACAACAGCAGCAGCAGCAACAGCCACAACAACATGACAGCGACGCCAAATGCAAAAACCTCAGAATTCTTTCAGAATCTTGTCGTCCACTGCCTCTTCCGGCGAGGTGCCCGTGCTCTTTTGGAATACGACGCCCCGCCCCCGCAGGACCGGACTGAGGGCGCCGCCACTGAAGGCTCCATCTCGACTGCCGAGATGAGTCTGCAGGTTGTTCGGGCGTCGCTTGAATTCGATCCGGCGGTCAAGAACACCTTCGACACGCTCTTCACGCACGTGACATTTGTTGCGTCGTGTGCATTACCCGCCGGATACGCCGAGGATGGCGGCGTGGAACTCCCACCGTATGCATCGATGCCAGCCTCCGACCCTAACGACGCACAGTCGCAGTCGCCACACGAGCAGCGTATGTATGCGCAAGAATTTTTTGCGGCCAATGTCGCCATACGCCTCGTTCACGGCGTGTGGAACGAAAGAGACACAGGTGGTGCCAGTGCAGCCGCACCCAACCTGATGATGTCGCGGGGTGCGCTCTCGTCTCCGTACATTGGTAATGCGTGGCCACTTGATTCGCCGCCAAATGCATCTCGACCATTGCGCTCTCTATGGCCCTCGTGGGCGGCTGTGCGCGTTCCTGGGCCTGAGGATGCCGCATGCTTGAAAACACAAACAGCGGGCAGCTCTAAGGGCGGTGGGCTGGATCCGGAGGATTCGGTGCCAGGCGCACGGCAACAGCAACAACAACAACAACAACAACAACAACAACAACAACAACAACCAAAACCTCACGAGTTTGGCGCATGCCTATCGAGCATACGTGGCGACTATAAAAAGGCTGTGAAGATTGTTGAGTGGATCGAGTTTATTCTCGCCATGGGGACAACGCACCTCATTATGTACGTGGACGTGGACGACGCAAGTGACGAGCTGTGGCGCACGGCGGAGGCGTACAGAGAGAGGGGAGTCGCCACTGTCGTCGAATGGTATTACCCCACACTGACAAGGCGAGACGATAGCAAAAGCAGCGGAGAGGCGACCGCTCGGAATGCGAGTTCAAGCTTCATGTTTTATCAGTGAGTGATGCCGGCGCGTTTGTTGCATTAATGGTTGCAAGTATGTCACTCAAGTTGGACGAGGGTTGGTGGTCCTCCAATGCCACTGCAACTGATTGCAAAAGTATTGATATGGCGCTCTTGCGAACATCTGGTCATAAGCGTGCCGATATGGGCATGTGTGCATGTTAAAACAGAAATGGTGTATGTGGCCACGTGACTCACTACATCCGATACTGACGCGCACGTCGTCTCCACTCTTTTCATTTTTCCCTTTCTTCACATACAACCAAAAACACACATCCATAACCACATTTATACACGCACACACACACACGCCACACACCACGCGCGCGTATAACTTACAGTGGCCAGATACTCGTCATCAACGACTGTCTCCAACTGGCGCGGCAGACGGGCATCCGCCTTGTGCAGTTTGCTGACTTTGATGAGTACATTGCACCTGGCCCAGGCACACCGCCAGGCCAACTGAGGAGCTGGTCACAGATGGTGGACGTAATCGAACGGCGTGCGGCGCAAAGTGGCAGGCCTCGACGCTTTCACACGTATGGATTCACAAACATCATTTATCCTATAATGGTGTGTGACGACGCTGCCGCCTCTCGGGTAAACCAGGGTGCGTCTTCATTGCCAATGGCGCCGTCGACATCTCGATCGTTGTCTCCTCAGGACTGGCCGAGTATGTTCGACCGGTTTGATCGGCGGTCAAGCCACGCCTTTCCGTATGGGACGCGCTCCAAGAACTTTGTTCGACCGGAACGCATCCACTTCATGATCATTCACCGTGTTCATAGTGCCGTTGTGCCATTGATTTCAGCCAGTGTAGCCGCCAGCCTCCCCCTCCGGGAATTTGCATATGCATCGTTCGGGGGGTCGACAAATATCAGTAATGCAGCATTACAAGTGGTTGACCGCGCAAATAGCGGCGCTGTATTGAGTCGGTGTTTCTGGAGGCGAGTGGTGGAAACCGCGACGCATCCAAACGCAACGATGACGGAGATATACGGCGGGACAGTCGTTGCAGATGCACGCCTTGCACGTATATACCACGAGCGGACTCCATGGCGCGATATGACGTGTGCGAATGTCGCTGTCAGAGAGCCCATTAATGTTCCTCGCGATGTCGTTGAGGCCGTCCGGGAACGCGTGGTTACTGCGCTGGCACACATCGGCCTGTGCCAAGATTTGCACTCGACATCTTGTCTGCCGTGAGCATAAAATCGTTACTGTTTAAATTATTGGCGAGCTCTCGGTAAAATTTACAGGACGGACCTAAATTTAGTTTATAATTCTGTGAGGGCCGGGGGCGTACACACAGTATGTGACTGATGCATTTGATATTTTGCACAACAAAAGGAGCGGCCAGTTACGCGACAGTAACTAACGCCGGACGACGATGCGACAAGTCACAGGCACACTCGCGGATAACATCAGAGAGAGAGAGAGAGAGGGAGAGGGGGGTGGTGGGCCACGCACGCAAGACGGTCAGCTCACTCAGCAATAATACAGAAAGACACGCAATAGCCGCACATACGGAAACGAAGCAAACTAGAAAAGCGAAGACAAACGCGTCGCATTAACGAGCAATACTGGGGAATACTTATCCCCGTTCAGATACACACGCACGCACACCACGCACACCACGCACACACAAACGCACACACGCACGCACGCACGCATTCACGCATTCACGCATTCACGGGCACCACTCTACTTATCAAGCAGTTCTCTATAACCCTTCCAGTCCTTTGGAGGGACAAAGTTATTCGCCTCCATAAAGGAGTTGAGCACGCGCCCGTACGGAGTCTTGAGGCTGTCTGCCAGCACCAGCAGCTCCTTCGCCCGCACCCAGTCGCCCTTGATGTACTCCTCCACCGCCGCGTCCTGAGAATACCGCGCAAGCTTGGATGTTTCCCCTGGCGGAGTGTCAATCACACACATTCCCATGCGCTGCCCCTCCGCAACCAAATGGGCGTTGAGCGTGTACAAATATATCGGCGACTTGGACCCCTTTAGCGTCACGTGATCCACTTTGACGCACAGCTCCTGCAGGTCTGGCGACAGCAACGAGTAGAACTGCCCGCTAATTAGGATATCGACCCCATATTGCTTTGTCGCACCTTCCAACCGCGCAGACAGATTGACATGAGGTGACAGATAGGAGGCGTCGAATTTGAATAGCGATCCAATGGCACCCTCGATGGCCCAGCCCACGTGGAGTCCAAACCCAAGGCGCACACTGTAAGTGGGAATGACCTTGTGGATGCGGTTGCTGAGATACGACAGCGTCTCGGACATGCTGATGCCGTCCCACACTTGAAGCACTGCCAGAAGAGCACCATCCGCCATGCGACGCATCGACCGGTGGGCGTTGAGGTCGCCAAACTTCCACACGGTGAGAAAGGCATCGCCGACGTTTTTGTTGGGATGCCCACCATACTCGCTCACCGAAGTGTGGACAATCGTCGAGATTTTGTTGACGAACATCATGACATCCTCCTTGAGAATTTCCGTTGCGTCGGTAAACTGTCGAATGTCGCAAAAGCCAAACACGCCGTTGACTTTGGTGCCAAGCATCATGGCCGCCTGCTGATTGTTCGTAAACAGCGACTCCGTCACCATCGTCGACCCTGCAAGACCGCACGCCATCTGCGCATGTGCAGGTCGTGGTGTATGGCGGGGTGTATGGCATGGTGCATGCATAAATTGTGTACATCACAGGGTCGCGTGTGTAGAGGAATGTGGAGGATGGATGTGAGCAGTGTTGTCATCGGCCATTCAAAAGGGACGATTGCAAGAGCAGCGCGGATCATCCAACGCACCATACATATAAACAGCAATGGAATCACCATAATGTACCGACTACAGTGCGGGGATAACACATGTGGCGCGGCATGGGCGCACGCACGCACGCACGCACCTGCAGCAAATTCGTAATCTGCCCTGCCGCCGCACGAAAAATAACGCACGCCAAAAAGAGCGCCCCGATCGCACAACCTGCAAAGGCGAGACAACTCCGCGCATATGCATCGTGCGCATCAGAGTCGTCAAATGTAGCCATAGTGTTGTGGAGGCCATACACACGCACGACAGTGCGACTGTCAAGGCCGTCGAGCGGATCTGCCACGTTGCGCGAGTAATTGGAAACACCGGGTATGCTGAGAGTCAGCAGGTTCGGATAGAGGGACTTGAACACCGCCACTGTCTGGTTGCCTCCAATTCCACCCGCGAGGGCGAGAGTGGCGACTTCGCTGAGACCACTGGCGGCCGCGCTGTAGTCGACGCTGCTTAAAAATGTGCTCTCCTCAAGCATTGACGCCGCAACTGCGCAAGAGAGTGCCGTAAACACAGCCGTCGAGTAAAGCTTCATGGTTAATCGCCTGACAATGACCTTGTATGTCTGTAGTGTGAGTTTAGAGGGAAAAGATTTAAGGAGAGGAAATGGGAAGAAAACAGAGAAACGGCGCGAAAAAGTTGTGGTCAAGGACGCAACATGCGCATAAATCAAAGGAAATGAATCAGTAAAGGTTGAGTGCAGATGGAATAGTAGCTGGCATGGCACACATTGAGCACAGGTGGAGGTGGATGTAGCCGTGGGAGTGAGTGGGAGGTGACGAAGAGGAAGCACAAATTTCAACCGCAATAACAGCGTCGCGTGTGTGTGTGCGGATACTCCTTGCAGTGGGTTGTCGAGGCGAAGCGCACCGGGCGTCTCCTCGTGCCACTTCATAAGCACGCTTCGCACAACTTCCAGCATGTGCGTGTAGATGGGCAGGGCTATATGGCACAGCCGGTAACTTCGCACGAGGATGAGGGCGACGAGAAAGAACGATCGCGTCTCCCCATTGGGCCACTTGTTGTACTCCACTGCGTCGGCAATGAAAGACACCACCACAAAAAAATCCAACGCGTTTCTCTGGGATATTCGTGGCCCGTGAATCTCGAGCGCAAGGTTGAGGACTAGCTCGACCGTGACGAAGGCGAACACGCCCATTGTGACAGCGAAAAAGGGCAATCGCAGGGTGGAAGGACCCAGGATACGCGCAAACGGAGCAAATATCGACCACAACATTGCGACATACATCAACGCCAAAAAGGCATTGTGCCGTACAACTTTGCGTATCGAGGCACCGGTGCCCTTTTTAGGCTCGAGAAACACCGTCCCCGTTGTTTTGTGGAAGCGCGATGACGATATGTTCATCCGCCGCTGCCCACTGACGGCCGCCGCGGGCTGGTCCTGCGGCTTAATCTCCATGACCGACCCTCGCGTATTGCGTGTTCGGCTCAACAACGCAACCATTTGCTTCGCCAACGCAGAGCCGCCACCCGTCCGCGGATTGCTTTTCAACTTGTGTTGGATGGCGCGCCGTTCCTTATTCATTTCGAGAAGCGACGATCGTCCCATCTTCTTTGAAGTGATAGGCATGTTCAGTATGCTCCCGCTGGAGGCTGCCCGCTTCAATGCGTGCGTACTTTCTGTGCTGTGATTGATACCGGATGCAATGACGGACGCGTAGCTTCCCGACCCCAACGCGCCGTGACTATTTGTATCATGGACGGCATTTGGGAGCACAATGCTTTCCGTAGTGTCCCGTCGAAAATGAACATGAGCTCCCTCCGACTCAAGCGCCGGAGCGTCGCGAACCGGCGACGACGCACTATTCGCACCGCTACCGGCGCCGCCGCCTGTATCCATTGTTTGTGACTCTGGGTCGTCGCTCATGGCGTGTCGGTGTCGAGTGGCGTACCACGGCAACGCAAGGTAAGGTGAGACAACCACACACGCTAAACACAGGCGATTGCGTCGCCTATTGCGCGTGTGCTGCCGCACAAAGTGCTGTCAGCCTCCGTCAGACGCGGTGCTGCCTTCGTCTCAATTTTTCCCCCATCTGTTCGCGCTGGTGTTGCGTCGTGCGACAGAGAGATGCGGTGTTGTTCAGCAGATACAGAAAAATGCGAATTTTCCGTGTTCCAAATCGTGAAACCCACGTCAACTTTCCCCCAATACGTTCAGCGTTCTCTGTTTCTTGTCTCCTACGTGTGCTCTTATCCGTCACAATTAACAATTTCTGTCCAACAAGGCATGGAGACATAAAAAAGTGATTACAGTCCGGCATTTGAGGCAATACTCGTGTTGTCGACGAGTGATAGCACCTCCCTTCTACAACTGTCCTGATATGTGGCGGCCGAATGAATTGAAATCGGGCGGTGTTTTCCCACAAATTGGATAGACTACTTCAATTTAGCATTCAGGGCGATCTGGGTTTGGCAGATTGCCTTTTTCTACCTTCACCATAGAAACCATATTATGCGAAATCTCGGCTACAAAATGTCTGCTTCGTCACGTGATTTGCAAAAGAAAAATTTCGCAATGAAGTTCGATTCGAAGCCGGAGAGACTAACTTTAGGAAAACCAAGGGTACTGAGGAAAACACACATGCCCGCACGTGTTTATAATGTCAGCGAATAATCCCTCCCCCCCCCCTCCAAGCGCACCCCTTGTCTGGCCTGGTCTGATTGGCTTTCACGTCTTCGCGTCGCATTGCGGGATTCACCAACGCCATGACACACACACACACACACACACACATATACACACACCACACTAATCGAAGGGGATCATGTTCTTCCTCTGCTTGCTGTCCATGGCAGACATGGCCGACGGCACGCGCGGCGCACAGCAGGGGGGCATCACATCCGTCATAATGGCACCACCAGAGCCCTTTGGGAGGCCCGCCTGCCCGTGGCCGTGGCCGCCGTGCGCATGCCCTTGTCCGCACGGATCCTCCCCCGCCTCCGCATCATCGCCATCCACGGCGTCCGACTCAAAATGAAACAGCGACCCAAATAGTAAGTGCTGCACAATCGGCCGCTTGGAAAGCACCTCCGCCTTGTACATTTTGATCATGCCGTCATAGACCTTACGCCATGTTTTTGCACCGCTGATGTCGTTTAGCAGAGGAGAATGCCACGGAAGAGTCCCCGTCTTTACCTGCCAAAATGAACGCGAAATGCGGGGGAGAGGGACTTCAGTACCAAAGACACCTTCGGCAAAGCCCATTGGCTCTGAAGAAAGGGGGAGAGCGTCAGTCTTGACCACCACGTCAACCTTATTCAGAGGACACATGCACATGCGAGTGGCATCGCCAATTATGGCGCCCAACCTGATTGATAAACTGGATGCACCCGAGATACATGTACTGGTTTCCAAATCCAGCCACAGTCTCCTCGTTGTGGATCGATTTCGGCCGCATGTGTGAATGATCTGCATGAGCAAAAAGAATAATCAATTGTGGTCTCCGTGAGCAAATGTACAATGCACAAACACATGCACGCACGCCGCATACAATATTAAAAAAACCAATCTCACATACCAACAAGCTGTGCGGCACCAAAGAGAAACGGAAGAAAATGGTAGTCGTCCAGCCCCCAAACGCCATGCGATCCCGCAGGCTCAAGCCAGTATGTGAGTTGCAGATTCCGCATCAGCTTCAAGTACCTGCACATACACAAAGACTGATGATCAGCCGAATCTCCCCACAGTGACAATAGAGCGGGCACAACTAGGGGTGTGTTATGTGTGTTGCTACCCAGAACCACGGTATTGAATTCACGCAATGCAATCTTTTTATCTCATCACCCACCGATTGAACACACGAAGTACAAGAGCGGGGTAATCTTCTGCTCCAATTTTTCCGATCTTTTCAAAGCAGTACCTGGGGGGAGGGGGGGATACGACGGGTCTATTATTATCAACAAAAAAGCACGTAAACTAACTTGCCTCGCGACACAGGTGCATATGGCTACTCTCGAGCAGCAGCAAATAGTGCCAACCCGACTCACATCCACACGCAAAAGTGCAGCTCATGGCCCGTTCCGTAGTCGATTCGTTGAAAGTCACCAAAGCACGTTGTGAAATATGTGCGAAACTCAATAATGGCCTCCTCCGGAACAAGCTTTCGCAGGTGGTCGTCGATGGTCTGTGTTCAATCGAGTTGGGCGCAAGTCAGCATAATGCTTGCCAATGACAAGCCTCGGCCTCATTGAAATCATTCACAAGCACACTGCCACCGTTCCGTTACTGCACAAGATGCACTGCGATATCCACAACAGAGCACATAGCACATAATTAATGCCGGACTCACATCCTGTACTTTGGTTAGCCACGTGCGAAAGGCGGGATTACCAAACCGACTCTTGTGGTCGGTTATGGGCGGAATATCCTTTATGTACTCGTCCATACACGAGAGTGTGTCGATCATCCCTTGGACAGTCTGGAATAAAATCACAAATGATGAACCGCTTTAGTTAGTAACAACCGCAAATTCTCCCTCTCGGTCGCCCCTTGTGTCCATGGACACAGCGCTAAGACACTGACTTGAATCCTACATTTCTCGGTCGCCCCCGCCCTCATCGCCATCCCAGAAAATTCTGAGTTCATCAGGCAGCATATACGTGAGCACCCATTTGCAATAGCACTGAACACCCAACACGGCTGATCAACAGAATAAAAAACACACTCTCAACAATCAGACTGCGAGCTGAGGTGCTGCAAAAGGTCAACCAACCGGAGACACCACTATGGCATCCGTAATCTTCTTGCCGATGACGCTGTCACCAAGGCGGGTGACAAACGCAACGAGGGAATCGCATGCTTCCGACGCAAGAAAGGACTTCACATCGGCGGGAGTGAATATCTCGTGCATAGGCTGCAGGTACTCATATGCACCCGCCATTGTTACAAGTTAATCAAATCGGTTCCGCAGAAAGAAAGAATGTGATCTGTGGGCAAACTATTAGGCGAAAAGTTTTCCCGTATGCGGTGCCTGCAAGTCTTAATGAAAGCTACTCTTGCTATCGATTAGTTGACCATTTGCCGTCACTCACTTTAATTGAGCTCGCACGGATCCGTGCCGAACTGCGTAAAACAAAATTACGATCGTGAACATTGACGGAAAACTGGCTGACGCAACTCCACACAGTACTGAAGTTTCACTACCGTATCAGTGCGACAAAGGTTTGACGATAAACTGCACAAACAGGAGAGTAAGAGATAAAGTATCGTAGGGGGTTGATCACTGCCAATTACACGCAAATATTCTCTGTTTGAGGCATTTTTGCACGCGAAAATGGCATCCGACGGCGACCGATATCCAAAGCAGGTGTTTCAGCACCAAAGCGAGCCTTTTGGCGACAAGCTGCGCAGAAAGTTCAGCGAGAATCCATTCGTTCCCATCGGTAAGAAAGATTCAAAACGCAGTGTGATTCTTGTCCTTTATGCAATCGTAAACTCGGTCCCGGTGCTTTCTGTTTTAGAGGCCTTCGTAAAAGTCTCATATATTGTTGAATCCATCTTCCATTAATCTTCACTTTAATCTTCGTTGTAACGTCATGTATTGCTTAACCTTTCATTAATCTTCGGTGTAGGGCTCGTTATCACGGCGGCGACGCTTGTTATCGGTCTGCGCGCCATGAACAACAACGACAAACGAACATCACAGTTCATGATGCGCGCCCGTGTGCTTGCGCAGGGCCTTACTGTTGGTGCTGCCGTAGTGGGGATGGTCTACTTTCCATCGTCCCGCCTACGCAACCAGCAGAATCCCGACGCACAGTCCCGCATGGGCGACATCGACGCTACAAAGTGAACCACAAGTTTATTATTTTAATTTGTTTTGGTTCGGCGAAGTTTTCATCAAATTGCGAAATACCGTCGTTAATCCGATTCGCATTCGGGGGGGTGAAAGTTTTTTCGTCGATGGCTTGTTGCACTGTGACATTGTACAGAACGGCACTTGTTTGCCAAGTTTAAAATTGCGCGGGGCGTAAAAGAAAAGAAAAATACATTCCATTAAGCTCACTGGGTGGGCTTGTAAAACTCAAACAACGCTGTTCTCTGCCTTCCTTCAACTTCATACGCCTTTCGCATCTGATCAAAGGGTTCCTGAAAACAAATTTGCCAAGTGTGCTGCGGCGCAGACATATATTATCAGTGTTAAGACTGTTGCACAAGCGACGGCGCCTCAACTGACGTCGATCCCGCAAGGTTAATAAGGCGGTTACTTGCATCTGCAATGTCAGATATGGCGACGCGGCCGTTCTGTCGAATGTACTTTGCAACTGCTTCAAGCTCTTCCATCGATACATGGATGAATTTGCCGCGGTCGTCAGTGACCCCCGTGATGCGACCCATGTCCTCAAGTGCCCTCAGTCGATTGATTGCATCCTGCAACGCAGCACAACCATGGTTTTAGAAAGTTGGACAGTTAGAAAGTTGGTTGGTTTGTCTGTGGGACATGTGTCTGTGTGTGTGTGTGTGTGTGTGTGTGTGTGTGTGTGTGTGTGTGTGTGTGTGTGTGTGTGTGTGTGTGTGTGTGT
>CALSCR010003563.1:0-12783 GCA_943704495.1 Pigoraptor chileana | reverse complement strand
ACACACACACACACACACACACACACACACACACACACACACACACACACACACACACACACACACACACACACAGATGGCAGGTGGGAGTGTCAAAGTTAGTCGACATATTCATCGACACAGCCACACGCACTCACAACAAACGCTAGAAAAGGCACGGAGAAGGGATCGGCAAAGACCACAGGAGCTTCACAAAAACAGACAAACGCGCACACGCACAAGCACATGCACACACACGCACACAAACCCACCCTCTCTTCCCCGTCAGGAAACAGAGACAGCAATCCCGCGTGCTTCTTTAGGTGGTCCTCAGAGAACAGCATAATATCACTCATACGCCGCTCCATTCCAGTCGGACCGACAAACACGCCCCCGGGGCGATCAAGCACACCGCCTCGATCCCTTCCGCGCATCTCCATATCGCGAAAATCGGGCGGCGGCACTCCCCCGTGGTGCATTATCCCCGGGGGAATCAATCCGGGGGGAGGAGGCCCACCACGCCACGCCAACGGTGGCGGCGGCCCCATGTACAGCGGCCGCCCGTCCCGGTCACGTGGGTCGCGCATGTCGCGCATGTCACGTGGGTCCAGCCTGTCGCGAGGAGCAACGGGGAAGTCACCCAACCGCTCCCTCTCTCTGTCCCTGTCCCTCTCCCTCTCCCTCTCCCTTTCTCCAAAAAACACACCACGCCCTCCAAGGGGAGATGGCGACGGCCCACCACTGCCACTTCCGCCGTCACGCCCACCACCGCCAAACGCAGCAACGCCTCCACGTGAGGCAGAGTGTGGGGGCGCATCGGGAGGCACCTCGAGCAGCGGCGTAGCAGGGACAGACAGTCCTATCGACACTCCAGTTTCCGACGGATGCAGTGCGTGCGGGGGCGGTTTAAGTGCAAATGCAGGCGACGGCGCCGACGATGCAGTAGATGATGCAGACAAAGGGGGTCCGGACGCACTGTCCAGAGGGCGTGGCCCTGCTTGCATTGGGGGCTGCCTGTCATCCCTTGGTAGGGGTGTCGGGGGGCCACTCCCGGTCGACAACGGGGCAGACGCCGGCGCAGAGTGGCCGTACGGATGCTGTTGCTGCAGTCCACCGGGCGGCGGGTTCAGCTGCAACGGCGGCGGCGGCGATGCCCTTCCCTCCCTGGAATACGGGCCACGCGAGCGCTCGTAATCCGGCGCATACTCTCTCGGCGGCATCATGAATGGAGGCCCTCCGGGAGGTCCATTTCTGTCCCACGGACGTCGTCGATCGGGATCATCGCGGTAATCTCTTCCCATAAATGGCGGTGGCGGGCCATAGTCACGCCCATCGCGCCCATGTCGGTCATCGCGGCGGTCCCAGTCGGCGCCCCAGCGGTCACGTGGGTGCGGCGTCCCGTGGGGTGGCATGGGTGGGCGGCGGTCCATCGCATCTCCGCGAAATTGCGACGAAAGAGGCGCGAGGCCGCGCATGTCGTCCCCACCTCGTCCACCCGGCGTCCCCACAGTGCCGGCAGCGACGGCACCCGCAGTCCCGTCGGCATGATAGGCGGTGTGTGCGTGTGCGTGTGCTGCTGGGGGAGGAGGCGGGTGGTATGGATTGTGTGGGAGCGACGACCCTTCCACGGTATGTCGGCGCCGTTCGTGGGGCGGCCTCCGATCCGCATCGGCAGTTTCGCCCGAAGGTGGCAGTCCTGACTGTGCAACTCCTCGGCTGTCACGGGCGTCACCAGTCGGCGCAACCGCAACCGCCCCCGCATGTCCAGACACTGGCGTGGGGCCATTCCCTTCTTGCAGCGGTGACCAGTCCATGGGTTGTTGGCCAAGCTCACCGGATGGCGGCTGTGGACTCCGTCGTCCACTTTCATCCCCAGTTCCCTTTTGTGTCGCCGGTATTTCGTGAGATGATGGTTGTTGTTGTTGTTGCTGTTGTTGTTGTTGCAGTTGTAACTGCCGATGATGCCCTTGCTGTGCGGCCATAGGTGACGGCGGCGGCCTGTCATGATCTGCGTGCGTGCCATTGGGTGCAGGACCCCACGGCCTCCGATTCAAGGGCGGCAGTGGTGCCCCACGTGACCCGCCTGGCGATCTCGGAGGCAGTCGCCCATATCGGTCATGTTCAAACGCATCCCGTTGATAATGGCGTCTATCCACTTGCCACGCATCGTGATGTGGTCCGGGAGGCCCTCCAAACACGGGTGGCGGGCGTCGATCGCGTCCCCAGCCCTCGCTCGGTG
The DNA here is from genome assembly GCA_943704495.1 of Pigoraptor chileana. NCBI lineage: Eukaryota > Filasterea > Ministeriida > Capsasporidae > Pigoraptor > Pigoraptor chileana. The sequence continues at coordinate 10,565 of CALSCR010003563.1, read as the reverse complement.
GTCCGCGGAAACCGCCTGGTCCATTCGAATCGGAAGGCCCGCCACCTCCAGGAGATGACGAAGCGCCCCATGCTGTCGATGCCGGCGGATGCCCGTTGCCTTCATAAGGGTGCCCTCCTCCGTATGCACGGGGCCCAAACTTATCGGGTGTGGGGTACGGCTGAGGTCGGTCGGGAAATCTGCACATGGCCAATCCGATTCGTTAGTGTCTACCACACAAACGCACAAATTAACGAGTCTTCCATCTATCCACAAAGAGTGCGAAAACAAAGATAGTACACACCGTCGCGTGGGCGACGTTCGTCGGACGCCGTGACTCATTGTTGGCCCAGTGTGCGCTTGCGGAGGGGGAAGATGCGCGCTCCTTCACACCCTTCGCGCGCGCGCACCAGTTATTCGCCGACAGCACACAGCCGACGACGTTCCTCGATATTATTCATGGACTGAGCGACGCAATCGTGCGTCCATCTGTGTTATTGGGCCTGTCCCTCTCGATGATGATCTTTCTTTGTGTATGTTCGTTGCGCACGAGATGCTGCGGTTGCTATCTGTTCTCATCAGGTCTCCGTTTTTGTTTGTTAGTCTTGAAAAGTTCCTTTTTGAACTCGGAGATCCTTTTGCTTGCGCTTGATCGGCCAAATGTCAGCAAAAGTGTTAGTGCGCACACAGGGCATGGGCAATATAGACCACAGCAGCCGGTCAGCAGAGTATGATCAGTAGTGGGAAGGAGGTCAACGCGAGAGTCAACGCATATGACACACTTAGCAGATGCACACACACAAACACACATACACACATACACACACACACACACACACACACACACACACACACACACACACACACACACACACACACACACACACACACACAATGATGGCGCACACAAGACACACAGCATTCGCTCACACTGCTCGCACACACACACACACGCCACATTCGCAAACTCGCAAACACATGTGGTGATGTGGACACAACATAGTGGCGTGGAGATGGCCCACCCCCCTTAGGCCCCCTTTGAATACACCTGCATAGTAATCAGCGACCCCCCTTAGACACCCTCGGGACCCCTCTTAGGCCCCCTTAGGACCCAAATAATCGGCCGAGATCTCGGTACATAATTGATTTGATCACGTGAGTCGCTCAACTTTTGCACGTGTTGGGGTGGAGATACTGCAACGATTGATTAGATTAAATCATGTCTTAACAGTAGAGTGAACCGACTAATTCGCATTCAAAAAAAGAAGTTGTTGCGCGGGGTAGTACAGTTGGGGACGCCCATAACGATAGACTGAAGAATGTTGCGGCGCCAGGCGAGAATGCGGCGTGAGTACCTGTATCGCAAGGCCCTGGAGGACCGGGAGAAGCAAATCCACGAGAGGAAGCGACGAATCAAGAACGCGATGGACTCGGGGAAGCCGATTCCCAGTGGTGTGTATCACAACTTTTATATTCACACGGAGATGTGCAATGATCTTTGTGGAAGTTGAACGGGATGTGCACCTTGATGAGCGATGTGCGTATGCAGTTGTGGGCAGTGCTCAAATGCACGGGTTTTTGCTTTTCGCGAGCAGACTTGAAGCATGAAGAGGCTTCATTGAGGGCTGAGATGGAGTTTGAAGACGACCAAACGGCGCGTGAGTATTATTGAAATTGCTTTGACGTTTGACGTTTGATCGGCCTTTGCACTGAGCTGCATATGTGTGCTCTCCATTCCGATGTAACCTACTCCCTCGAACGACAATCAAATAATTGCGCATGTGTCGTGTTTTATGTGGGCAGAGGTCAAGTCTCACATTGATGACGAGTATAGCAAGGCGGGCATTCGTGATCCAAAGGTTATGATCACGACGAGCCGCGATCCAAGCAGTCGCCTTCGTCAGTTTGCAAAGGAGCTTCGACTTCTCTTTCCCAATTCGCAACGCATGAACAGGGGTGCCCACATTGTGAAGGAGGTGTGTGTTCTCTCCATGTGTATATGCGTGTGTATGTACATTCGTGTATGCTTCTAGAGTGGATGAGTCTGGCAAGGCGTTCTTGTTGGTTTATTGTATATATGTGTCGGTGTATCTGTAGGGTAAATGTCTCTCTGGCTTCAGAGTGGAATGAGTTGAGACTCTATGCTCATGAAGGCTATTTATTGTTTGTATGTGTGTGCATCTTCGAGTTGAATGATGCATCAATGGCTATCAATGGCAATGCTATCAAGGCAATTTTTCCTATCGAGAGCTAACACGTACATGGTGTCTGTCGTGCGTAGCTTGTGGAGGCATGCAAAGCAAACGATGTCACGGATCTCATCATCGTCCACGAACACCGCGGCGAGCCAGGTTAGTAGTTTTCTCCCACACATTTGCTTCCGCCCTCGTCTGTCTCTCTTGTCGTCTCTCTTGTCGTCTTTGCACTTTGCTGTGTTTTATTTGATTGTTTGTCGTTCGCTCCGTTCGATTCATTCTGGCGGTGATGAATGTGCGCATTGTGTTCGGTGCAAAGGCCTCTGTATTGCTGTGCTTTGTTTGGATGGCGGTTGGTACGATTTCTTTTTTCTTCTTTGTTTTGTTTGTTTGCCGACATTGTTACACGTGTATTGTTGTGTGTATTTTTAATGACATGGTTCAAAATGTGTGTGAAAGGCATCCCTGGGTGATGATTGTGTGTGTTGTGTTTTTTTTGTATTGATCAGTTGGCTTTGTGGACACACACACACACGCGCACACGCACACAACACGCATACACTCATGTACTCACGCACACACACACATGCATTCACGTACACACGCACACACACACATACACGCACACACATGCACATGCACACGCACAGACGGTCTGATAATTTCGCACATGCCATATGGGCCGACGGCATTCTTTGCATTGAGCAACGTCGTAATGCGCCACGACGTGCGAGAACTCGCCGCAAAGACGGTGTCAGAGGTAAGCAGGTGTCATGATTTGCTTGCATGTGCGTTGATCGTATATATATGTGTGTGTGTGAGTGTATATGCGTGGTTACACAGATGTCTGGGCGCTCCGCTAATCGGTATTCTCTTTTAATTGCATGTTTGCTGAACACTCGTCTGTCAGGTATATCCGCATCTCATCTTCAACAACTTCAGCACGAAGCTAGGGGAGCGAGTCAGGAGTATTCTCAAGTGGGTGTGCGCACGTGATAGGCATTCCGTTTGCTCTTTCTGAGCAATCACTCATCCGTTTCTATACACAACTCACATACACAAAAATATACACACACACGCGCGCGCACATGCTGGGTCCCCCAGACGTAGACACTCGTCGTTGCTTTTTCTTGTGTGAAACGGGCGGGGGGGGATGAGACATGCATCGCTTCCTAATTCTGCAAATTTGTCTCGTAATCGTCTTTTTTTATCCTTTTTGGGTTGGCAGGTATCTATTTCCGGTGCCAAAAGACGAGTCGCAACGTTTGCTCACCTTCAGTAACGAGAGTGATTACATTTCGTTTAGGTATGGGTTAGTCTTTCTTTCTGTCATGGAGACAGTGTCCAGACTGTCTGTACCAACTGTTTGTCCCTTTTCATGTTCCCTTTTGTTTGTTTAGAGCGCGTCGTATGCATTGATAGTCCGTGGTCAATAGTCGATGACGCAGAATTCACCGCCAAAGCTCCTATAATCATAAACCTCCCCCGCATTGTGCGGCTGTGATTGTGTTTCGATGCCTTACTTACTTTGCGCATTTGATTTTGTCGCCGCCTGTGACGGCACAGGCATCACAACTTCAAGAAGAAGACGCCCAGTGACATCGAAATTGAAGAAATGGGCCCTCGATTCGAAATGAAAGGTATGTAAGTTGTGCAATTTGTGGAAAGTGGGAAATGTGTGTGTGTGTGTGTGTGTGATATTTTTTTCAGAGAGTGTCTGTGTATGTTGTCCCTTATCACTTTGATCTGGCATTCTCAAACTGCGTATCAATGGACCTTTTGTGTGCTCCGTGCAGTGTATCAAATTCGGCTGGGCACGGTTGATCAGGACGAGGCCGACACGGAATGGGTGCTCAAGCCATACATGAACACTGCCAAGAAGAGGGAGCAGCTCTGAGGGCACACTCCCCTGTAAGTTACTGTACCCAATGCCATGTTTGCTTAGTAATCACAATGTTGGTCTTTGTTGGGTTTGTCTCAGTTGTGCCGGTTGAGAAGGAAAACTAGTACTTTACGACTGGACTGGTGAATATCGCATTTTTGCGCGTGGCTGCCTGCGTTTGCGTTGCGTCTGCGTTGCTCTGTTTGCATTGTTTGCGTTTCCGTTGACTAAAAAACAGCAAAAGTCAATCAAAACTCATGTCGCGTGGCATGAGTCAGCATTTCCGTCGGTGTGGCCTGTCTTTGACTGTTACTCACTATTTTTTAATTGGTTCCGCATTGACAATTGTAAAAGTGCACTCTCGGCCGAATTAAATTAATATAATCATCGCTATGTGTCTGTGACAAGGCTGCTTTACCGAGAATTAGCACCGCGGCACAGTCGGGCTGAATGTCGATTAACGGCTGTTCTAAGTTAGATCTTGACATGGCCCATGGCTAAGGTGGTTTCCTCCGGTCTTCCAATGATGCTGTAGCTTTTCACCGTGGAATTTGCAAAATGGAGATTGCATTTAATTCACCGTTACTGTAGTCACCGTCCCTCTTTGACAATTGTGGTGGCGTCAGGATTACCATAATAACAAATATATATATAATGTACCGCCGCATTGACAGCAGCCAATCTGACGCGGGATGATGGGTCAGGTCGGTGAGACCACTGACAATTGTACCAAATGAATTCATTAATACGCTTCACTACACGGCACTGCACTGCGCTTTATCGCACCAATGAACTCAGCACTCAGTCACAAACAGTCACTCGCCGGCAAAACATTCACATGACTGTTAGTAAATAAAATGCAGGGACTGGCAACATGACGAGTCAGACTTTCAATTGTCTGGTGAACTTGTCCAACAGTTTCAATACCGTCGCGGTAGTAGTGTGAGGCAAGCGGAAGCATCAGATGGATGGACTGAACTGAAGTGGGATCAGGCGAGTTTCGACAGCTGTCGAGGAGAAGCACCACGGCGATCCATGTGCACAAAACTGAACGCAATTGCCAATGACACCGCGGGTCTCTAAGTTCACACATGACACATGGGAGGTACACCCAATCGGGGTAAAGCCCCCTCGGGGAATAAACCGACAAATTAAAGTGGCTGTCTAATGCTTCGTCAACTGAACCGGAAGCAGAGACACATTTCGACATAAATGTATTCGCACTGGGCAGCCAGTGCCACAGCTGCTATTGCGGAACATTCAGTGGGCCAGAGTAAGAAGCGAGTGAGAGACCGACAATGAGCACACCGCCTTAAAAAGAGATACATTCGCCACGGCGTCCCCAATAAAACTGAAACAATAAAACAGATGAGATTACCCTTACGGTCACTGTCACTGGCATATCATGCATATGGATGCGACCAATGACAAACACAATAAACAAAGTTGTTCCGCACTGAGTGCATTCGAAGCATAAAAATCGGAACAATAACCCGCAAGAAAAAACACAAACGGACATCATTAGGCGTGCGTCAATATTAATACTCAGTGATGTCATGATGGCAGAGTAGTATACCATCAGTCGATTCAAAATAACAGAAGCGATATTAAGCGATATCTGACAGGCTCTCAGTTCACGGCACGCGAGTGCACTCCCAACACACACCCTTTCCCTTTTTTCAAACCCTTTGCACATTCGACCGCATTCGACCGCATTCGACGACATTTCCGTCGGTTAGAACGAGTCGACAACAATGTCTGAAGTCGGGGGATCTTCAATATCCCGCTTGCTGTCAACAAGCCTGAGTTCGCGCAGCCTTGCCGTTGTCTTATCGCTCTCCATCGACGGAGACACCTGCGTGAAATGATCATGCGTCCGGTGGAGCACGCCCTATTTTACGCCAAAAAAAACACACAGTAAGCAACAGGTTTTGTTGTTTGTTCAACGTCACGGTCGAGTAATGACATGCCATTCAAATCCCATTGAGCTAGTGCATACATTTTATGGGAGACCCCCTCGTCCCTTCCCCCTCGTCCCTTTCCCCTCCCCCCCACACACACATGTGAGTTTACAAAGCAGGGCCACATTTTTGTGAAAATATTAAATGAAATTGATAAGCAAGACACGTACAATGTCACAAAAAGAAGCCCGGCAGAAAAAACCACTCGCCGGAGCGTCATAGTCCTCAATACAACACATACACACACATACATATAAATACACCGATGGACACATACACACACACACACACACACACACACACATACCCGCATGGTAGCAACGACCTTTCCGAGAGCCGTTTTAAGGTCGGTAGGATACTTGTTCGTCCAAGCAAGAAGGAGAGCCGAAAAGAGGTCGCCGCTGCCGGTAAAGTTCATTGGAAGTCGCGGCACATGGACGCGCAGGCGCTGCGGCTTCGAAGTTGATTCTGATAGCGGTTGGAAGGCCAAAGGTCAAGGACGTGCAATTCAGACACACACATACACACACTTGCATCACATACACACACACACGGCAAAGGAGGACGTCATAAATAAACACGAGTCGCACACACACGCACCGGACATTTGGCTTCCCAGGACAGTGATGCTATGTGACGTGTCACCGCCAATGTCAGAGCTTGTAATGACGACAGTCCGGACACCACGCGCATGGAGTGCATCGATTGCGGCGAATGCGTCGTCCTCTGTCTTGATGGTGATGCCTGTGAGGAGCCTGTGATACATGCGCCCACCCAAGATACACATAATTGGTATTCGGACACATCTGGCGAGTGCCACAACTGGTTCCACCCATGGAATTACTCATCCTTCATAGTGGGTGAGATCGGACCATTTGGGATCTCGAATGAAGGCCGCAGAGTTCCAGAGTTACACACATCGCCGCCAATAATATGACAGTCCAAAAACGCAAGGCTACAGAGACGATCACAGAAAAGCAACAGGGCGCTAATGTGTGCAGCGTGATTGATGGGGGTTTAGACTCACTCTGCCTCAAACTGGTTCGGCGTGAGAACGTTTGCGAGGGGCACAACTTGATCGCGGTAGATGGGGACCAGCTCCGGGGGAACATAAAGTTTGCCCTGGTCTCCAAGCACGGGGTCACACACTGCGATACAGATAAAACGCAGCAGCGGCAGATCCGCAGGGCAAGGGGCAACAATAGGCCATTGATCGCCATCAGCCCAAGACTCACTACATCGATTGCGTACAAAAAGCAAGAAGATCAATGTGCACATCATACACGCACACACACATGCAATCAAGGTGCCCAGACCCACCAAAGAGGAGGTTGGGATTCGCTTCACGCAACAATTTAACCACACGCAAAACAACCTCGAGAAACGAAGGAGACCCGATATATCCTGCATTCATGGGGCCAACAGGAGTGAAGGGGTTCATCGAAGGTTCGCACCGAGCAGTGCAGCGCCTACCGCTGATGTAGTGGGTGGAAGGCCAATTTTGAACAGCAAGTGACCATCGTGTGCACAAATAAAGCCACACTCACCTGTCAACAAATGTGAATACTGAATGAGATTATTCTTTTGGAGGCCGTCAACTAGATCCCAGAGTTGAGTCCCATCCAGCCGCTGTCCTGTCCACGCACCGTAGCCTGTGCATCACACACACACACACACACACGCACATGGCAGGCAAGAAATTAATGCATAATGGCATGCAATTGTTGTGAGAAGATCACAATAGGTCACAGGGACGGCCCTGAATCCACACAGTTCAACCACAAATATACCCACCGGTGTGATTTGAAAACTGCACGCTGTTGATTGCGTCGACATCATAACCAAGGAGTTGCAACGGAAACACCGCGGCCTGATTAATCGGCAGATATTGGTAAGGGAAGGGGGGGGGGGGTACATTATACGAAGCGTTGGTGGAAACAAGTCAGTCAAGAGTGCTGGGTGAGCATCGTGAGGGGAAGATGCGCCCAAACAAAGACCTGCCTTGTTGCCCACATATCCCGAAACGACGTGCGACTGAATCGACAGTACCCGACCCGTCGCCATTTTCGCAGTGTCTGACTAAAGATAAAATGCAAGCACAATGTGCGATACTGATGTGCGTGTGTGTGTAACCGGCTGAAACAAAGCTAACAGAGCACACTGAGTTCAGTAAAAGTAAACTATTCGAAGTCGAATATTGCCAAAGTAGCGATGAAATTCTGAAAGAGACTATGCTTGAAGCAAGGCAATACATGTAGCAACTATGCAACAGTGATATGTCACCAGTGGGATTCATTTTATTTCCGCAGCCGCAGTTGCCGGCCGCTTCTAAAAATACACACTGAGTTCCCACGTCGGTGTCACTACCGAGCAGCGTTTTGAGGGCAGTGGGTGTGTGCATCAAGGTTTCTGAAATTAAATTCCCAATTTTATAATTGTCTGTATTGAGGCTCGTGTCTTTCTCACAGCGACACATTGTGCGAATACATATGCATTGCAGTATTATATTCATTAAATTGAATAAATTGCATCAAACTGACGGGACTGTGACATGGCCGCACACTTTTGCAATCAGCACAAAACCGGCGCACACTCACACAACACTTGCACAGCAACATGATACAGCCGGCGTCTGCACTGAATCGTCTTAATGTCTTAATGTCTTAATGCCTTACCATTCAATTTGCTTTATCAGTTTCAACTTTCTGCAAGGACACGAAGATTCAGTTGGATGCAGCCAATTCTTTTGGGCCTCAACTGAGTACGTCGAGGCACCAGTGATCAGTCAAACGATGCATACTACGCTTCTGATCGAGTCACACAGTTTATTTGGTATTCTTTAAACGTCATGAGCATGGATCAAACTTTGCTTGTTGTGTTGCCGTCACGGGCATCCCTTTGTCATTGTGGATGTGGTTCGGACATTCTCGACTGTGTGTGTCAATCAGAGCACCGTCAGTATATAGACTTATTTTTTGCTTTCTTGTACAGTTACCACTGGCCCATTAGCTTAGTCGGTAGAGCGTCGTGCTAATAACGCGAAGGTCGCAGGTTCGATCCCTGCATGGGCCATGTAACATTTTTTGTTTTACGATACGAAACTGCAAACTTTTTTTACTTTGAACTACTGTGCGTTTTTTTCAGTACAGATTATGGTGCATCACCACTGTTATTTTAGTTGTGCTGCATAACAATTTTATGGCATTAGTGCATGTCACATGTCGGTGTGGCTTTCCGCCTTGAGAGTGAAAATGGACCTCGGATCGATTATTTCTCTGCTTATCTTCATACTCCCCATTTTGTTTCGTACGTTTGGCAAAGCATCGGTTGTCGGTAAGTTGTGCATGTGTGCACACGCCCAAACATACACATACATACACATGCACGCACCAGCACACAGACATCCCACATACATGCAGAAACACGCACGCATCCGCACAACCACACACACACACACACACACACACACACAATCACTCACACACACCACGCACACATTTGTCTGCCGACATTTTGTCTGGCTGCTGGGGCGTTAATTTGCGCACACATCCCGTCCGCTCATCTCTGGCACTCTCTTGCGCGCCCACATATCTGGCTTGAAACCTGCACTTGCAGATCAAGCTTACAATCCTCACTACAAAGGGCTGAACCGACGCGCCGTGTTGATTGGCTTTCTTGCAATTGCTGGTGTATATCAGTTGCACGATCAGTTCTTTGTGAAACCAACGTACTATGATGTACTCAAGGTACCACTGCATTGCGTTGCGTTGTGTTTGCAGCCGCTGTCATAGCACTTTTATGCACAGTTACTGCGTTTTGTGACAGCCCCTGTGTCACACAACTTGTCGCCCAGCACTCTTTTCGCCACTGACCTGCAAACGTTTGATGAACTTCCGTGCTTCACTGCTCCAACCATCCTTGCCAACCGTGCACACTCGCTTAGGTTTCGTCGGATGCATCCACTTCGCAATTGAAGGCCGCATTCCACTCTTTGTCGCGGATTTATCACCCGGACAAGGTGGATGGGGGCGGTGCAGACGTCTTTATGGAGATTAAACAAGGTGCGTCGTAGTTCACGTTGATTGTTACCTGCTCGGTCGCTCGTCCCTTCCTGCTGCAATGTTCCGTCACAATACATGCAATAAGTCACCCTCACGAGTCACCGTGACCTCAATCGGCAACAGCCTAATTGTTTTGCATTTGCCATCCCGAGTGCATCTATGAGTGTGAAGTGACTGTCGCACTCACATTCATACTCACATGACACTGCAGCATACGAACTGCTTGCGAATCCGCTGGACAGGCGCACATATGACGTGTTTGGTCCTGATGCCTTCGAGTGTCGCCAAAAGTGTAAGGTCTGTGCGACTGCGTTTATGCGTTTGTTCTTGTTCATTTCATTGTTATATCTCAACAAAGAAAGTAAGTCAAGTGTGCAGAGACGCATGCCATTGCCGCCTTGCCTCCATCCACCCACCCATCGCTGACTCGCACGTGGCCCATAACACCCACTTGACCCCACGCACTACTCTTACCATTTGTATTGTG
>CALSCR010003562.1:0-15359 GCA_943704495.1 Pigoraptor chileana | reverse complement strand
CCGCCGCCAGTTTTGCCGTATCTGCAGCAGGAACTATGTAGCTACAACAGAATGGGAGTTGGGGAAACTAAAATTCAGTCGGCGGGACGGTGAAGCGGTTTCGGCCGGCGGGATAGGCGATCGCAGTGAGGCAGAACGCCGCGGCTGAGCGAGAGATACACTGGCTGCGCGTCGCCGCTTTGAATATCATTGTCCGATTACTCCATCCGGTCGCCGCACATGTCGCTGCAGCCTGTGCGTTCTCAGAAGTCGCCGGCGGTTCGAGAAGCAGAACAGCTTCCGAATCATGGGTAAGTCCCCATCAGTCCGGCTCACACTGAGCCCGGCCGTCGGCATCGCCATCAGTCGCCGAGATGCAGGGAGGCGCTGACGGCCGAAACGTGACAAGGCTCAGTAGATGCTAGTCGTGGCACTCGCGCAGCGGCTCGGCCGTGTCGGTATGGAATTCGTCGCTCGGGAGTCCTCGGCCGACCGGCGGGCTTTGCATACCCGCACCGGCACGGCAGTGCCGCAGGCCGTGCCGCACGTGCGGCGTCTCGAACGCGGGTGGGCCTCCCGCAGTGTGACGCCCGGCATGTCGATTGTCGTGGCGGAGTCGGGTGCCATGGCAACGGCGCAGAAGTTCACTTTTGGCAGCCGCACAGCGCCACCGACGTCACTGAGTTGCGGCCCGGCAGTAACCGCTGACGGCACTGCGCCCGGGCCATATAGTTGCGGGCTTGGGGGCTGCCGCCGATGCCGGAACGACAGCAGGCAGCATAAATCAATGACGGGGTGGTCAGTCAATGTCCCGATCGAGCTGGCCACAGGCGTGCGCTTATGCGGATGAGCGCCAACCTTCCAAACTGGATCAGCCGAAGATGGTCCCCAAGCAGTGAGTGATGCGGAATTCGTGCTGAGTAGCCCCCTCGGTTGGCCTTACCGATGCTGCTCCCCAGCCCGTGCGGCTCAGTGCCGGCGCTTCGTAATCTGCTGCTGTGTGACTGCTGATGGTCAAGGGAAGGAAAGTCACGTGAGATCATGGTCAACGAATGGTGCGGCGGCAGTCACGGCATGGACTCAGTTACGTTGCCGACCATGTCGGTGCCGCTGCTGTGCAGTGGTGGACGGACGGGCTTGCCAGTAGGCGACACTGTATCAACCACTGACTGACGGCAATCGAGAATGGTCTGCACACTGAGCTGGCCATCAACGTCTGACTCGCCGGCTGACTCACGCCTCACATGGGCCGGCCCGGCTGGCTGTCTGACTCAACGGAACTGGCGCCGTCGCAGTGTGCCATGGTTGGTAAGATGGAGTGCGCGTGGGCGGCACGAACTGTCACTGGGGCCGTCACCCAACAACGGGCAGGACGGCGTGGCCTGTTGCTGATTCGCAAAGTATGCCAGGAATGTCGATTGGGGGCATGCGCACCATATCGACAGTTTGGTGGCGGTAACCGCTTGCCTAAAATAGAAGACAAGAGCTTTGTCATTGGGCTTGTGCACCTTTTCGCCCGACGAGCAGCCAGTCGCTATCAAATGTCGGTCAGAAAAGTCCAGCTGTCTAGCACTGATGCTGATCAGCTGGGCCGGGCCGTGATGACCGTGAAATACTGGCATCAGGTCGCATATGTCTGATTGAGGCAGCTATCCTGGAAGTCGGCTTATCATTCACATGCGCCGCTGACCCCCCAACTTCATTGAGTTACCTATAGTACACTTCCATTTTAAGAAAAATATTTTAACATTGATTATAACTGAACCGAGTCCCCGGTTCACAACAGTACTGAATTGGCGTCTGCTTCCTGGTTTTCGTTACCTGTGGCGTGTCTATCCGGCGCGGCAGTGACGCCAACTCGGCTGATCCTGAGCCGAACCGGAGTCCGTGTGTGGAATCCGTGTGGATGCCGCCGCGGCGGAAAGTACTAGTGCGACACATCTTGGACTTCAATTATGCTTCAGCGGACGCCGTCCGACTCGCACGACCGGCATCTGGCAGCGGCAGTAAGCCGGCAACGGCGCCCCTGATCGGCGCCCCTGATCGGACCAGGCTGCAGCTGAACTCACCAATTTCATTGACCGAATTTGACCGAAGCGCGCCGGCCGCTGCTCCGACTTAAAAATGCCACCGCCGTCGGCCGGCCGTCTGCCGGCTTCAGACTCGGCCGTCATCAAATCAGCCTCCCGCAAACGCCGCGGCGGCACTCGCTCGGCCGCCGATGTGGCCACGCCGTATCCTTATCGCTTCCCCTCGTTCGCTACCCGTGAACTGGCTGAGGCGAGCCGGCCGGCCGGCGACCGTAACCCGGACTGGTTCAGTACAACTACGGCAATTTGTCTTAAAACCGCCCCCGCCAGCAGCGACCGGGTGGCGGCTGCCGCCGAGGCACGGTTGAGTGGTGGCGAGTTCGGCCGCCCGGCGCGGCCGCTCGGACTCTCGTGGCTTCACAGGGCGCCGCCGGTGGCCATCATCGGCAGCTCAGTCTAGTACTGATGGCCGAAGGGTATTTTGTACTGCCAGTAACCATGGTACCAAGGGTCTGAGCGCAGTGTTTGTACCCGGCTACTGCCAGTGACGGTGGCGCGGTGGTGGCAAGGTCTGCGTGCTCCGACTTCCTGATAAGGCACAATGTGATGGATGTGTCCTAATAATAGTGTAAAGTAGCCCTTAGGCCCAAAACAGGATAACTTGTGACGCATTCGTCGTGAGATTGTGCCTATTTTGGGAGCGCGGCATGTGACCGCGGGTGCCCATCAAATTAAGTGTTTTTGTTTATATTGAAATCGGATTCCTATACTAAATCAATAGTTATTCCTCACACGCCCAAATAATTAAAAATTTTCAAAATTCTGTTGTTTTGTGTGCAGCTGTGAGTGTGTGTGTGTGTGTGTGTGCTTCCATCTGCGTGCTACACTTGTTCATCCTCGCAGTTGTCTCAACACAGCACACACAACGCACTTCTTTGTTTAAATAACAGTTGCCCATCGTGCTTTGAAGATAGTGGGCGTTGAGCGGACAAATTATTCATCTCCGTAAAAATGGAGTTCTCCCTCCACGAGCTCGTCGGCCTCGGCGTCACAAGCGCCCTTGCCATCGTTCTGTACCTGTGGAAGGAAAGCTTCGTCCCCCGCGCGGGAACCTGGATTGAGGAGCTTAGCGGGCAGGTCATTTCTTGCATCTTTCTCTTTTACCTTGTCCTTTGCGCCTACTTTCAAGAGTACAAACGTCGTGTCGGTGGCTCGTGGTGGCGTTTCGACCGCGCCGCGTATCTCTTTGGGTCGTGGTTGTTTTCGGCAAAGCGGCAGCCTCCCAATGCCGACGAAGTGCATTGCTCCGACGTCCGTTACTATGCGATGCGCTATGGATATTGCCTCGAGGAGCACGATGTGCTGACGGACGATGGCTTTATTCTTCAGGTGGGTGTGCTTATTGTGCATCCTATCGTCAGCTGAGGTGCGTCTGAGTTCTGCCATGCCCCTCGGTGGGGGCTGAGTGTGGTGTGTGCCCATCGGCAATGGCGCGTCTTGAATCGCTCAGAAGTGCTGAATTGCATGTTTTTTTGTTGTATTGTAGGTGTTTCGTGTGTATCGCGCAGAGGCCAAGGATCGGGCGGCGACATTCAAGCCGGTGCTCATCCAGCATGGCCTCTTCCAATCTGCGGGAATCTTTGTCAGCAACCAGGAGGACAGCATTACGTTTTACCTCGCCGACCAAGGGTACGTTTTGTCACATGTTTATTTTTCAGTATGTGTGTAGTGTGTTTGCCTCCTGTTTTTGGCAGTGTATTTTGTGTTGGGGTCTGTGCTATTGTGTGAAATTTCGTGCAATGGGGAATCGAGTCTGACATCCTACCACATTTCGAATGGCGTTGTGAGTGCTTGAGGGGGGGGTTAGAACACACACACGCACATAGATACACATGACCGTGCATCCCCCCACCCAATCGACAAGTCACATAACTGACACAACCCTTATCCTTTGTGTGTGTGTGGGTCTTTCTGTTTCTTCTCGTAGCTTTGATGTGTGGCTGGGCAACAACCGCGGCGTCGTCCCCAAGCACCAGGCCCTCCATGCTGGCGAGCGTCAGTTTTGGGACTGGTCTCTCGATGAACTTGGCAAATACGACTTTCCCGCCCTCGTGCACTTTGTGTGCGCCCAATCGCAGCACGAAAAGTGCACGTACATTGGGCACTCGCAGGGCAACGCCCAGGCGTTTCTCGGACTTTCGCATGATCCTGCCATTGGTAACAAAATCAACCTCTTTGTCGCGCTCGCACCAGCATACCTCGTCGGGCCTGTCAAGTGGGTAGCCGTTACGCTCGTCTGTGTGCAGTGTGCTGTGCTAATCTAGTTTTTTGCTGTGTTGTGTTGTGTGTGAATGTCGTTCATTATCGGTACTTTGTATATGGTTTGGCCGTGCATGAGTCCTGCACTCGCATTGGCAAACCGCTCTACCCTGGCGTCTCTCTTTCTCTCTGAGTTACGTCGTAGCTAGTGTTTTGAAGGTCTCTCTAACCTGAGCACCCGGCCACACATACGCTAATCTGCGCATGCACACACCATGCAACACACTACAGCCACTGGGCCCTGCAGTACATGGTCAACCAGCCCCGCGATGCGTTTGTGCGCTTTTTCGGCACCAAGGCATTCATTCCGATCATGAACGTTGTGCAGGACTATGCACCCGCGTGGTTTTTTGAGAGCCTCGCGTACAACATGTTCCACTATCTGTTCAACTGGGGCGACTCTCTCTGGCACAGCCACAACAAGCCAAAGTACTTTCAGTTCACGCCCAAGCCGACGTCGGTCAAGCTCATTATGCAGTGGGCTGAGAATCTGCGCGTGGGCCGCCTCTGCCCGTTTGGGGAGACGGAAGCCTACAATCCGCACAACATCACGTGCCCCGTCGCCCTGTTTTACGGAAAGCGCGACACGCTCGTCCACGGCGCGCGCCTCGAGGCGGAGCTGCGCGAGAAGGGCAAGGTCAATCTGGTGCATGCCGAGGGCGTCGAGCTGTACGAGCACATGGACCTCATTTGGGCAGCGGATGCGCGCGAAAAGGTGTGGGTCAAGATCAACGGCCTGCTTGCCGAGACGCACGCCGTGCGGGCGCCGTCAGCCTAAGTCGGCGTGTGTGGTTGGATTTCTGTCACTATCGGATGGCGATGGTGCTGTGCGTGCGGCAGAGCATCGTTGCCTGCATGTGGTCCCAACCCCACGTTCATGGTGTTTTGCTGCATCTGGTTCACTGTTTTGGATGGTTTGTGCTCGTGTTTGCCTTATTGGGGTGAAATGGCTGTGTCTGCGTATGTGTGTGCCCGTGTTGAACGCGGGTATGGCGTTCGCCTGCATCTGTTAATGAATCTTATTAGAAACCATCTTCAAACTATCTTATGTGACCATCTTTGCTTTTGTTTTAATACCGATATAGTTGAACAATCCGTGCTGCGAAGGAAGAGAGTGACTAATAATTGAAGCACAATAGCGATGTGTTAAGAGAGCATCACGGATGTGTGTCTGTGTGTGTGGGTGGGGGGGGGGGGGGAGGTGGCAATGTTTACCATGTTACAGTATGTATTGAGAGAGGGGGACTAGGTAAATCGAGGAGAGAAGATTCTCAATACGATCTCATACTCAGCCACTTCATGCGATACATACACCATAACGTTCCCATACAGTTCATATTCTAGGTTTGTTTTCGTTTGGTATTCTATAGCTGCTTAATTAATACATACCAATAACAAATGAACCTTTGATTTAGTAATCATCGAAGTGGAACACGGCGCGGTAGTATTCGAAGCCTTCTTTTCTTCCCCTCGGAGGTGCATCACTGAAATTTCACCTACAATTATCAAGCCGTCCAACAAGCACGTGCTACTCGGTGAAGAAGAAGAAAAAGGGGTGTGTGTGTGCGTGTGTGCGTGTGTGCGTGTATGCGAATGTGCTGGTATGAATGTATGTATGTATGTGTGTGTGTACGTGGGTGTGTGTCACCCCAATGAAGCCCACACCATTCCATCCAGCTGTTACGACTCCTTCTGACAAGCCATGCAACGGCCGCATTTGTTGCGTGCCAGCGTTGGAGCCTTCTCCTTTCCGATGTTGGTAATCACTGTCGTCATAGTCTGTGGGAGTGGGTGGGCTGCTGTCATGCCACACACACGCACACGCGCAGGGGTACTCACTGCACTGCACGCACGCACACATTGGTGGTCCTGGCGGAAGTTCATTTCGTTGCTCCGTTTAGTCTGGGTGTGTGTCACCTTCCAGCTAGTTGTGCTTGTGCCCGCCACACAAGACTGTTGTGTGTTGTGTGTGTTTTTGCGAAGGCCCCTCCCTTCCTTTGATTGAGGCGTGCTGTTGAGATCGCCCTGTACCTCGACGCAGCCTCTACAGCTGGTGACCGCTGCACACACAGCAATACTTAGCATATCCATATGGCACTGATTCGCTATGATCACACTATGAAGACGGGTTCCCGTGTTTGAATGCGTTAGGCATCTCTCTCTCTCTCTCTCTCTCTCTCTCTCTCTCTCTCTCTCTCTCTCTCTCTCGCTTTCTCTCCGGGTTGCGTTCGATGCTTTGTGGCCGCCGCCGGCGGTTTAATCGCTCCGTGTCAGCATTGGACTCGTTGCACCTATTTTTTTTCTATATTCGGTGTTATATGGTCTTGCCCTCGTACAACTTTGATTTTATTTGCGTTGGGAATTGCTGGCGCTGGATACATACGGTCGGGGATCATGCGATCCCCCAGTCGACCAACACGAGCCGTTGCCATGGGCAGCACACGGTTGCTTGCCCGCGCGTCATGGGCAGTCGTCGTCGTCGTTGTGGCGGCACTGTTGGTGGCGATGCCCGCAGATGCACAGTTCAAAATGAACTTTCGGATCGAAAACAATAAGATGTGGCAGCGGTCGGGTAATACGTGGACTGAGTTTGGCTTCATTTCGGGGATGAATTTGGGCGCTTCGAAGCCCGGTCACGATCCCGGCGAGCTCCCCCTCACGCAGGAAGACTATCTCCGCTACTTTAACTACGTTGCAACATTGGGCAGCAACGTGATTCGGATCTACACGACCTTGCCCCCATCGTTCTACGACGCTGTGAAGAAATACAACACGGTGTTGAGCCCTGCGTCGCCCATGTACGTCATCCACGGCGTGTGGTCTCCAGACGAGGAGATGTCAGGCGCTGACGGCTGGGGTGCGGATGCATTCGACGACGTAATCTTCTCAAAGATGAAAGTCTTTATAGAAAACTGCGTCAAGGCGGCACATGGAGACGGGCTAGTCGAGTACGCCAAGGACACGATGGGGCGGTACACGACCGACATCTCGCCATGGATAGTCGGGTGGCTGATGGGCACCGAGTGGGAGCCCTTCATGGTCAACAAGACCAACGTCAACAAGTACCCCGGTGCGCCGTACCAGGGACGCTGGGTCACGTGCGTGCCCGCGGCAAACACGTTCGAGAACTGGCTGTGCATCATGCTCGACTATCTGTGCACCCTCAACGGCAACTACGGATGGATGTTTCCAATGACGTTTTCGAATTGGGTCACAACAGATCCCATCCCGCACCCGCTCGAGCCGCAGCCCGATATTTCTTACGAGGACTGGATGATCGTCGATGCAAAGCACATTGTACTGAGCGCGCAGTGGACCGCGGGATATTGGGTGACGGTGGGGCTTGCAATGCTTTATGTCTCTGCTTCTGCTGTGTACATGCATATATTTTTGTGCCAGGGTGCGTCAGCGTGTGGTGATGTGTGTGTGTGTGTGTGTGTGTGTGTGTGTGTGTGTGTGTGTATGTTTTCGTTACCTGTACGTGGTACGTGTGTGGTGTGTGGTGCTGCGCGTGTGTGAGTGCTTTTTCAGTTGCACTCGACCACTATTAACAATCCTCACTCTCTCTTTGCATTTATCCTCCCCCGCAACCGGCGATCGCGTCCATTCCGACTGTGTCGCTGTCGTCCACAGGAGCATCTCTACTGCTATTACCCGGTTGGTATCACACATATTTCAATGGCGACATTCATTGCCTGTTGTTGGTTGCCGTGCGCGCATTTCCTTTCTTTGTTTTTTGTCCTCCCTAATCGAGCTATTTGGCTTGCTTTATGCAGCATATTGATGAGGCATGCGAGCGACCCATAGTCTTGAAACCTGCTCAACTGCTAACTTCATTATCCACTCTTTCCAACACACGCACAACACACACACACAACACACACACACAACACACACACAACGCCCGCAATACACTCACACAACACACACCGCACCCCTCTTTCAGGATTTTCTGCGGTACAGCCTCGCAGACTACAACTACCCCAAGAGCGAGACTGGCCAGTCGACAGATGATCCATTCGAATGGTATCTGATTGAGTATCGGCGATATTACGCCGACTATCTCGTCGTTATATCCGAAACAGGCTTTCCAACGTCTCTTGGCACGGCGCACTACGGCTACAAAAACCGCGACCACGGTCACGTGAGGGAGGACCAGCAGGGGATCATGCTTGTGGAGACGATGGACATGATGCTACTGCACGGCTACGAGGGCGTGATTGTCTTTGAGCTGACGGACGAGTGGTTCAAGCGCAGTTGGAACACAATCAAGTGGGATCTGAATCGCAAGGCATGGCACAACTGCCTCAGCAGCGAGCAGTACTTTGGTCTCGTGGCTGTGGAGCCTCGCTGGGATGTCGACATCGACGGGTCGACGGAAGACTGGGACAGACTCAATCTCCCCAACATGGCCGGGACGCTCCCTGGGATGAAGCGGATTCAAATGACATATGACGCTGCGTACGTTTACATCCTTGCGGAGAAGTTTGTGCCGTGGAAGAACGAGGACCAGCTGTGGATGGGCGTCGATTCAGTGCCCCTGGAGGGCGCGTTCTTTGCGGACGTCATGCAGACCATTCGCTTCGACAATCCGATTGAGTATCTCGTTGGCTTGGGACCGACTGGCGTTGCGGCGTACTCAAATGACGCCATGAGCTGGTGGTTGCGTAGATACGCCGAGCGCGTGCGTCTGCTGGACGACGCCTCCATCCTCGAAAACAGCGCGCGCGGCCGCTTTCATCTGTTTGAGATCATCACAAAAGTGCCGACGGAGGTGCCTCGCCGCGGCTTCCCCATGGAGCCGTACTACTTTCCCCACACCCTGTTTACCGCGGGACAGCTTGTCCAGGGGAACACAAAAGTGACGAGTCCAGACTACAACAACCTCGCCGGTTGGCAGGTGCAGGGCAGCGTCATTGAGGCTCGCATCCCGTGGGGTATGCTCGGGTTCTCAGACCCGAGCGTGCGCCAGGTGTACACGTTCCAGGGAAAGAGCAACCTGACGAGGACTGTCTCGACGCTCACCAACGGCATGGGACTCGAAATGTGGTTCAACGGTGTGAAGCTGGCGGCGCAGGGATTCAAGTGGAGCACGTGGTCCGAGCCTTGCTTCTGCGAGCGATACAAAGTGGGCGCACACAACGTATCCACGGCACTGTTCCGCTACCGAGGGCTCGCAAATCCGCGCGACAGTCTTCCAACGGGGCAGCTGCACTGCGAGTGCCGCCCGTCGACCTCCGACTCGCTGAAGGCCGCGCAAAAGTACCTCATTATTGCATCATTTGTCGCTGTCATGGCGATGCTCGTGTACATTGGCGTCCTCCGCCCCGGATTCGCAAAGGTGCTCTACTGCTACTCGGTCAAGAGCCGGCGCCGCAACGGGAACAACGCTGGACTCGGGTCGCTACAGGCCATAGCCTTCGTCATCCTCGCCACAATATGTCTCGCCATCTTCATTCGATCGCGTCAGGATGGCATAAGCCCAATCACCCTTATCGTCGATTTTGCCGATAATGTCGAGTCGGAGCGCGCCACAGTGTCGAATGTCTACATTTACTTTCTGATGTACATGGTGTTGCAGAATTGGGATGCGTTTTTGCTGCTGTGTATGTCGCTCATTGTCCCGTGGAAGATCAAGAAGGACGTGAAGACCACCACGCCGTCCCCGACGCCCGTTCAACCAAAGCTGCCATCAGGCTCAGGAGCGCAGGCGATTGCATCCGCCGCAACAACACTGCGGCGACGCACTTCGGAGGCAGTTGAGATTGGGCCGGCGGGAGACAACAGCCTGTCTGCCGGCGCCGGCACGGAAAAGGGGTCGCACGCCTTCATCATTGCGTGCCACAACAGCAGCAGAAAAATAGTGGCAACTGTCGAAAACATCCTCAAGAAGAGCGAGCCGTGGCAGGTCTTTGTCGCGGATAACGGTTCCAGCGTCGCTGAGATCGAGTCGACGGAGCGCGCATGCAGAGACCTCACGCTGCGGTACATGCAGCAGCACCCGAACTACAGCGGACCCCCGGTCAGCTTCGGCACGCTGCCCGAGGGCAACAAGACGGTCGCCCAGTTTGCGACAGCGTACAATTTGCGCAACTTCAGCCGCCGCATTGACTACGTCACAATGATTGACGACGACACAATCGTCCCGGAAGCGTGGTCACAGGAAGAGGTGCTGAAGTACTTTGAGGACCCGTCGGTCAAGTGCCTTGCGTATCCGCTGTGTGCGATGAACCGAAGCTATGCGCTCGCACAGTTCCAGAACATGGAATATCTTCTCTCGGGCTTCTTCAAGATCGTGCAGGCGCACTTTGGAACGACACTGTTTGCGAGCGGCGCTTTCAACACGTGGCGGACCGAAATCATTGTCGATATTCTCTATCGGCACGACACAATGCACCACGGCGATGACCTGCAGCAAGGGCTCATTCTGCACGCGCTGGCGGGGCGGCCGTGGATCATGGAGCCGTCCAAAGTGCACACGGCCGGATACAAGGTTGACTGTGCAAGCACTATCATTGTCGGAACCGATGTGCCGATATGCTGGATCCACGCACGTGACATCCTGCCGCGCTCCCTGGCAAACAAGATGGGTCTGAAGCCGTGCGACTGTGGCGAGCCGTCGCTCTTTTTGCAGCGCGGCAAAGGATGGGATGTGAGCCGACACCGCTTTCTATGGAAGTACGCCAAGATGATCTTCCACCGGCCAAGCGTCACGTGCTGGCGGGGCGTGTGGGCGCGCATAGTGGCCCTGCACGACATGGGACTCATCCTCAACGACTGGGCGTTTGTCATCTACGGCATCATTACTCTTGTCTTTTACAAGAACTATGTTGTGTTTCTTAAGGGCATCATGCTCGCGTGGGCGTTTCAGATCCTGGTGTTTTGGGTGTTCAACTTCAAGGTCCTTCGCCCGATTGGTCGCTCGATCGCACCCGAGACGCGTGTGTTGTTTCCCGTGATATACAAGCTGCCCGTGCTTCTCTTTCTGCGCGTGTACGGCATGCTCTACAACATTCTCTACTACCTCCCCTTTGTGCGCAACAAAGATCGTGTCGTGCGTCGCTTGGAGCACACCGACGGCTTCCAGGTCATGGTCGACAACGCCTACGGCCGCCCCCACAACAGCCTCGATCTCTCTGGCACAAGCAAGAAGATGGATGACCCCTACGACATCTCCACAATCGCGATCGAACTCGGGCCCGACGGATTTCCAGTCGATCCAAACGCACTCAAGGACCGTGTTACTGTGCTCTGCAGCGAAGCGGCGAGGCTGCAGAAGGAGCTTCTGTACGCATCGAATCTGTACATGAAGATGACGTCCGGTATCACTCCCGGAACCTCTATCTCGTCGCAGTATGTTGCAACAAAGACGGGACTGCAGTCGATTGCAGAGGTACGCGACGATTCGCCCCGGCGTGGAAGCACGAGGAGTGTCGCACGCACGCCGAGTGCAACCAACGGCCACGCACACGCATACGCACACGTGGTCCACTCGGGCACGAACGGAAGCGTAAGCGTAAACGTCGCGGGCGATGGTCTGCGTCTGACGCGCACTGGAAGCGCTGCTGTGGCTGCTCAGGCTCAGGCTCAGGCTCAGGCTCAGGCTCAGGCTCAGGCTCAGGGTAATGGCAATGGCAAGGGCAATTTTGAGGCAAAAGTGGCGGCGGCGGGTGTTGGCCAGGGAGATACGGCGGTGCATCCACAACCACAACAACAGCAACAACAACAACAACAACAACAACAACAACAACAGCGGGAAGCGCCACCCCTTCCCTCGAGGAATGCGCGCGCCAACAAGCCTGCCATTGCTCCGCGCAAACTCTGAGGTGCATTGTGTGTCATTTCTTTTGGTGGCAGCGAATGCCTTATTTTGTGTGTGTAAGGAGATGGTGTGGCGATGGATCGAAATGGATTGTAGTGCTAGGTCGCTTGGCGCGTGTGCGTGCGCTTGCGTGCGTGGTGTGAAGTGCGCTCTGTGGACCTCTTATGTGCAGTGTGTGCAGGTTTTATCTGTGTGTTTATGCGTAGCGGATGCTCGAGTGTGTATGCTGAATATACAGAGCTCACTTGTAGATTGCGTGCTTGCAATGGCTTTATCTATGTGTGTGCCAAACCAGTTGAAAAACAGTCACGTGATTATGAGGCCACTGACCGTGACTCCCATCCCATGTTACTTGTATTCGTGCCACATACACACACACACACACATACACACACACACACACATACACACACATACACGCACACACACACACACACACACGCACTCACACTCACAAAGACGCACTCACTCACTAACACACGCACATTTCGCTCCTCTCTCTCGCTCTTCCGTCATGCACACAGCAACTGCGAGCACCATGGGAATACATCCTCACTCCCTCTCACGTGCACACATTATAATCGAAAGGCAAAGTTTCTCGCAATAAACTCGGAACCGCCTTTACCTACAAAATAGAAGGGGGAAAGGGGGATGCGTTTGTTGTTGAGATAATGTGCGCCTCTCCACCCGTGCCAGTCCGTCATTGCAGAGCGCTGAGCGAGACGATGAAAATGAAGATGCTAGTACATGTGGCCCCGCATTATTGTCACTCCAGCGTAAAGATGCGCCCCCATAAATTTGAATGTTGAGTCCAAATAAAATGAAATGCACAGCGCCAGAGAGGGTGAAACAGCAGGGCGTGTGTGTGTGTGTGTATGTATGTGTGTGTGTGTGTGTGTGTGTGTGTGTGTGTGTGTGCACATGCACACAAGTCAGTCCATCACATTAAATACCTGTCATCAACAGCGTCCGTGAGTCCTTTTCTGGAGGCAATTGTGGGTGGAAACAAGCATAAACAAGTTGTACCTGCTCTTGAAGAAAGCACTCGTTTCTCTGCATCTCTTGCGATTGACACGTGGACTGCCCTGACCTGATGAGCACCGAGTGTATGCGACATCTCGCTTATTGGCCCAAGCCTAAGCCGCGGCTCTAACTAAAACTAAAACAGCGATTGGATGCTCACCATTGAGCAGACAGAAGTGCATGTCATATAGCGGATATAACCTGTTGTCATATAACCTGTTGGATGGGTTTACCAGCAAAAAAAAAGAGTGTTCATTTCTTTGTTGCGCTTCGATGATTGACATTTTGTGAGTAAAGACCGCGGGACCCGATGATGTCGGCGTCACTCTGCGCAGCCAGGCTCGCCGGTGCCGTGCGCACGGGGCAAAGGATGGCAAATCAGGCTGCGATGTGCAAGTGCGTGCGGCACCGCCAGGCCGCCACTCCTCCGCCCTTTGTCTCTCCCGACAGTCGCATCGTAGTTTGTCGGCGCTGGTCCACTTCGAAGTCCAACACAGAGCAGAATGCATCATCTTCTCAACAAACGGCAACGGCAACAGCAACAGGAACAGCAACGGCAAAGACAACTCATGCGTCTCCCAAGGAGTCGCCGTCATCGCAACGAGATGGTGGCATCACTGGCGTAGTCGTTGGCGCTGACGGTGGTAGCGGAGTCGGCCACGCGGACGCCAAGGGAGAGCTGGGCGCTGTGCGACCGAAGCGCGTGTATGGCTCGGGTTCTCCTTTGTACGCACCCAATCCAACCGAATATTTTTCCAATGCACTTGCAAATGTCGAGAGACCGCAGCTGTCGCACATGCACGATGCCATCGAAACATATGCGAAAAATCAGTACAAGGTGTGTTTGGTCCCCCAAGTTGCAAAATGATGCACTGAGTTGACATGGAATTTGTTTTTAGTTGTTATTCAAGGATGCTCGTGTGGTCCAGTGTGCATCGCATCGCCAGCGAGTATATTGGCGGTGTCGGTGTGGTCTTGTGATGTGTGTCAGTGCGATTGATGGTTGTTGATGTGCACACTCTCATGCGACGCTGTTTTGCGCACGTGCCGCAGAGGATGCATCGTTTGTGAGGCCATCGCCATAGCACGCTTTCGACTGCTGATTGCATGGCTGTTTGCATACTTTTGTTGGCGGAAATCCCACTCTCCATGCGCTTCACATGCGCTTCACAAACCAAACAAACGCAATCAGGTCGGCAGCCTCGACTTCATCCGCACAACCCTCGACGTGTGCGATCGTCACGGCATCAGTCTTGATCTGCGTGCCTACAACGGCATCTTCGACACATTGCCGAAGGGGCGATACATTCGCTCGCCAAAGGACATAATGCGGCGCAAGCTGAATGATTTTGAGAAGACGACGCTGGATGTGCTGGGGCGAATGGAGACGGAGGGCGTGTGCCCCGATCTTCTTACCTACGACCACTTATTTACGGTGTTTGACTGGGGTGGGCCTGTGATTATGAAGTGTCTGCGGCTGATGTACTGGTTTGATCGGTTTGGGAAAGGCCATCGCAACCGCCTGTACCTTCCGCTGCCAAAAGACAGACTTGCGCTGGCAAAGATTAGCCTGATGCGCATGCACGGGAAGGGATGCGTGCTGCGGGAGCACACGGATGACGAGCGTGTGGGTCACGACAGGTGAGAGAGAAAAGTGTATGTGTGTGTGTGTGTGTTTGTTTGTTCGTGGTGTGGGGGTGGGCATGGTGGGCGTGCGTGTGCGTGCATGTGATTGTACCTGCCTGTGCGATACGCGTGTGTTTGTGTCTGCTTGTGTGCACGTACGGCTCGATGTGTGTCACTTACACCCCACATCATGCACAAACAACCCCACGCACACCAATGCACCAATGCACGCACAAACACACAGTCCGTTTGTTGCGTCTGGGTCCACTCCGGCGGACGAAGGTCTTCTGCGCGAATGCGTTGCGGCGGGCCACTCGGTTACTGTTGATGGGCCACATCTCAACTGGATTGGACGCCACAACCAGCCGTACTACGCCTTGGCAGTGCCATCGACCGGCGGGCCGAGTGAGTTTTGTGCCTGGCTTTTGATCAACGCACATGCACACACACACACACACACACACACACACACACACACACACACACGCATACACACTCAATCAATCAATCAATCACACATACACCCACACACACACGCACACACACACACACACACGCAC
>CALSCR010003561.1:0-11469 GCA_943704495.1 Pigoraptor chileana | reverse complement strand
CCCCCCCCCCCCCCCTACCCAACGCAATCGTCGCGCACACGTAGGACATGTTTGACAAGGAGCACACCCAAAACAATATTACGACGTGGATTTTGCGAGCCGTCGGATGGTTTGTCATGTTTCTTGGCATCTCCATGACCACTAGCATAGTTTACACTATTGGTGAGTGAATTTGCATTTGTGTGCGCACATTGCGCATGAATCTATTGTGTGCGTTACTTCGTGTTTATGTACGCCCTTAGCGTTACTTTATCTGTTCATGTGTCCAGTATGTGCGTGGAAATGCCTCTGTGCCTTCTGCAGTTGTAAGCGCATTAAATCAACATCACTGATTCCCTCTCCCTCTCCCTCTCCCTCTCCCTCTCCCTCTCTCCGCCCAATTTTGGGGAAATACAATGCAGTGGATTGGATTCCGATCGTTCGTAGTCTCGTCGGACTTGGCCTCAGCACATTCAACTTTATTCTCTCGGTCTGCCTCTCTCTCTTTGTCATTGCTGCCGGATGGATTCGCTACCGCCCAATTATCGGAGCCGCGCTCCTCGCCGTAGCCCTTGTTCCTATTCTTCTGCAGCACTCTCGATCGGCCAAGTCACCCCCGTATCCAAATAAGGGCGCGGGATTTCCAATGCCGGAAACGCCCGCCGAAAAACGCTGAGTGGCGGGAACTGGCGGACATAGGGGGCGAGGGGATGGAGATGAAATCACTGCTCCGTGAGTCTCTCTCACTCAGTGAGGTGTGTGGAGACGGCGTCAGTGTTGCATCTGTGCTGTGTGTACATCTGTCTCCTGTGTGAGGTGTGTCGATGTGCATGGATTGTCTGTACACGATTCGTGTTGTGTTAGCGAGTGAACATGCCGGATACAAATGTGTACATTGCGAGTGCGTTGCGCTTTTGCTCATGTTTTATGCTGAGTCAAAGCATTCGGTATGGGGATTCGACTGTTACGTTATTTGTTACAAGAGAGGTATTGCATTCAGGCCAGTGTCTTGAGCATCACATAACCGATGCACGGACGCACGACACATACATATATCCTCTGCACTCACAAACACATGACAGGAGAGATGTAGATTCAAGTCGGGGTCGTAGGCACTGCACCCATTGACTCCACAGCTGACAGCAAAGAAGAGCGAGAGAGAGAGAGAGAGAAATGTAGGACTCAATTTATTGTCTTAGTCGCTGTGCCCATGGACTCCACAAGAGAGCCCACGTGACCTGCCTCTGCAGTCCAGTCCCCCCTGAATTTCAAATCGGCTGACTGACCCAACCGAACGGTACTCAGCGGGTGTCAGTGATTGGTTCAGTCGTCAAATGACAATGCATGCCGTATCTCCCACAACTAAGACACACACAGACACTGCGGCATCTCGTATGAATACCTCACTGAACATGGACCCACATCCCACATCAATGAAGAACATTGCCGTCAACGGGCACTGTGCCCCAATGCCGGACTCCACAAAAGTAAGCGTCAGAGCCATAAGTACGATCCAAGTCAGCATCTTACGCGGTGTGCCCACGCACCGACCGCAAGTAAGAGACACATAGAGAGCAATAGCGGGGGGATATCTTGGGTATAATGGAGCTGAATTCAATCGCACACTGCACTGAAGCCAGTGTGTTGAATATCAAATTTGTACACAGTCGCAACCCACGGGCGACACAGTCGTAGTAGTAGTAGTAGTAGTGTGCGCGCACAACAGCAAGAAAAACGCAACAAACGGGCCGAAACGCGGAATATAAAAAAAGAACATAAAGTAAAACAAAAAAAAACGTAGAAAGACTGCGAACAATCTCGTTTACTTTACAATACAGCGGGTTCCCACACATGTTGGCATCATTCTGTGGTCATAATATCGATCCAGTCGGTAATAGACTACACTGCAGGCTGCACACATTGACGTCGGCAGAGCGTGGCCCGACGGACGGACAGACGAGGACTGGCTTTTGTTAGCGCCAAACCTTGGATTGCGACTGAAATATGGACTCCGGTCGCGACTTTGCAGAGAGAGCCCTGCGTTGCATACATGAAGATATATATACATATTGTAATGCATACATACCGGGGTACACAAAAGCACACATATAGAAGAAAAAAGGGTGAGCCGACTGGCGGATTTGGCAATTGTAATAACGACAGTCACGACATGTTCGGGTTTGTGAGTAGCATAAAATACAAGACAAACATAAGCCCACACAGCCATTCTTACGATGGTCCTCTCGACATCCCATTCTCATTTCAAAGTTTCTCAACATATCAACTTGGCACTCTGCACACAAATGCAAGCATTGTATAAACCAAGCCATCTCCAAAAACGCAAATCCCCCACCTTGTTCGTTCGGGATCTGCGGCCTCATCGCCGACGCCACCAGCAGACACATTATCACCGGTTGACGGATGGCTGTTCTCTTTCATCACAACGGCTGTCGCAGGGCGCTTGGGTGCCGTCAGCACAACCGTCTTTGTCTGACTCGCCGCAACATTGTCTTCCGCAGCCTTGCGCGAAACAGCCCGCGACTTTGCAGCGGCCGTGAGCCCCATGTAACGTGCTGACGTCTCCACACATGACGCTCGGCGTGCGGCAAGGACATCGTGGGCGTCGCCTGTCAGCGGCTTTTCAAGAATGGCCGCACGCTGTTGATTCGAGGTCCATCCACCTTCTTCCCCGGCGGAGAACTTCACGCGGGATGTGCGCATGTTCGGCGGCGATGTCGGGCAGTCTCGTGAGGTGGAAGCAGACGCTGCAGGCTTTTCCTTTGTGATAGTGCTGCTTAGGTTCGATTCCCTGACGGAGTTGGGATTCGATGCGCGACGCATCATACTCCGCAGTGGTTTACTGACAGTTTCCTTCGGTCCCTCGCGGGTGGGGACGGCGCTCACGTGACCGTTGTGGATGACAGGCGCCGGTGCATCCACGTGCGACTCTTCATCGGGCTCGTCACGTGCGGCATTTGAGTCGACGCTCACAGCTGACGAAGCCACAGCTGCCTCCTCAGAGACGGTTGCATTGGATCCGCCAATGCTCAGCCGACGGTACGAAATGGGCGCATCCTTTGTGAGACGCCACGCCGAGAAGGGTCCATCTGGGGCACTGACGAGCGCAACAATTTCGTCAAAGCGTCCCAGGGCTTCCTTAATTGCGTCGGCATCGACTCCAGTTTCCTCAGCGGCACGCCTCAGTGCCTCATTTTGTGCAATCATTCCAGACGCAAGTGCTGCAATGACACGCTCGGACCTCTGCTCAGACCTCTCAAAGTCGTCTAGGGCCGATCGCACATGTCGCACCCGCAATTCAAGCTCCGCCTTCTCGCACTCCGCGGCCGCAGCGCGGGCACGCAAGGCAGCGGGGGAAGAATATGTTGGTGTAAAGTTGCCACTGCTTCCCAACTGGGCGTGCGGCAGCTGAGCAGGAATTTGAATTGCTTGCATCCGCTCCTCATTCGCGGCAAGTTGAGCTGCGAGGGACTTTCGCTTCGCATCTCGCTCCTGAAGACACGTGGAAAACGCAGCCGTCTCTCGCTCAAGACGGCGAATGGTCTCCCCGGCGCACTCTTCGTCCACAATCGCAGACCGTGCGAGCGCATGCTGACGCCGACGTCGCGCAATCTCCAGCTGGTCGGCCTTGTCCAATCGATCGAGCTCCGCAAACTCCCGTCGCAGCTGCAGTCGTTCGGCGTAAATCTGCTCAATCGCCCTCGCAGAGGCAGTATCATCCTCCCACGCAGATTTGGTTGTGTTTTGCCCACCTCGTGCATTCGATGACGCCGCCGACGCAGATCCCGTGATCGGTCTTTGCGGTTGTGGGGCGACCTTCAACAGTCGTTCCTTGAGCTCTGCAATTTCGGCGCGCTGCGAATCAATGATCTCGCGGTACTTTGAAATGTGGCTGTTGACATTGACGACATTGCGAACGACCTTTGTCTGGATGTTTTTGGCGCGGTTTGCGTATTTGAGCGTGTTGTGCGTGTCCTCATAGCTCATTGCAGACGGAGATACGTTTGCGATCATCACGGACCGACAGTTGCCGCCAAGCGAGTCTTTAAGCAGCCGAGTAAGCTTCGAGTCGCGGTACGGGATATGGCTCGACTTTCCCTTCCGTTCCACAAGGGCGTTGATGCAGTTGCCGAGAGCCAGGAGAGACTTGTTGATGTTCGCACCTTCACGCAGACGATCGCCCCTGTTTGTTGTGACAGTCGCACGCTCCGATCCGGCGAGATCAATCAGCGAAAGCTTTGCCATTCGATAGTCAGAGCTGATATCCGCAGTCCTGTCCCTTTGCCGCACGTAGATCTGGAAGACGGCGTGCGAGCGCGAGCTCTGTGCGTTTGCATCTGTCGGGTGCTGTGTGCGGCGGTCGTTACCCGTCTGCAGCATGGCATAGAGCTCGTCCGCATTCGTTGGCTTGTGAAGGCTCAACCCGCCAACAACTGCAGGCTTGCCAATCTCCTCGCGCAGGTTCAATGGGCCAGATGCGTCCACGAGGAGGTCGCGAATGGTTTCGTTATATACCTCAAGATAGGACACGGCAATGTCGAAATTCTTCTCTGGGTTCTGCTCCATGCGTGTGTACAGCTCACGAATCGTCAACACCATCACACCGGGGCTGGACTCTGTGCCGAGCATCGTGTACGTTTTGCCCGCGCCTGTGGCCCCGTACGCAAACACCGTCGCGTTGTAACCGCTCAGGACTCCGTCGACGAGAAAGCGAGTTGTGCCATCGAATATGTCTTCTTGCGTGGCGGTTGCATCGAAGATGCAGTCAAATCCATACTGAATATCCCTCTCGCGGCGTCCCATTGCAGGCATCCGCTTGGGTTGTTGAGCGGCGTTGCGTCCGGTGCTGTCGCCGAGTTGAGGAATGTTTTCCATCCGGGGATCGAATGTGAGTACGTTTCGATCGAGCACCCGGATGACCTCCCGGAAGGGGCTGTTGGTCTCTCGCTCATTCATTGGACGCACGCGCACTGCAATGATCATATTGCTGCCAACGTCGACTTCCTCTTCGATCTGCGCCACGGATGTCGGGCGACCCCCGGCGGGCGCCGTGTGCGGCCGCGCCGGCGCATTGAGGAGGCGATTGATGGCGACCATGGTGGATTCCTAGCGCCCCTTTGTGAGGGAATCCGTTTTGTGGTGTGGAATATGTGAATATACTCTAACTAACAGAATCTACGTTTGATGCGCTTGCAGCATCGTCGTGTTGCCTGCAAGAGTGCGGTGGGACTGTTTAATTCTTCTGGATGCACACGCACACTCTTGAATGTTGTGCCTCCGCAGAGGGTGCAGACTCCAAACATAGGACATTCGTTGTGCGCCAAAGCGCGTTGGGTGTCTGTCTCCTGGAACCCCTGCTGTCAGAGGTTGTGCGTGCATGCTGTGAAGTCGTGTGTGTGTTGTGTGTGTGTGTGTGTGTGTATGTGTGTGTGTGTCTGTGTGTGTGTCTGTGTGTGCGCAGGGGCGACTGTGCAATTGGTGCCCACATTTTATTTTTCAAATTCAAATTTTTGATTCGCGGCATTCCAAATATTACCGAGGTCTCGCAATAATTCACCCAGTCTATTTTGGGCTCAATACACATCTTTAAATGATTCATATCTACTACTTATACAGTACCGACGAAATCGATATGGCATTGGACAATAAGTAGCGAGACGTCACAGCCAATCAGGTGGATGTTGCTATGGCTCAGCCGCGGACCGGCTTCACTGAGTGCACACTGCAGTAAGGAACTGCTGAGAGGATAGATGGTCTTTCTCTCTGCAAGCACAACTGTAGATAGAGTACAAAGGCGCCCTTCAATGGTCCTCGGTTTATGTTTGAAAATTTATGCCCAATTTTCTTGATTGGCCTGTATTCTTTTTATTGTGAAAACTTTTGGTTTTGTGCGCCTGATTGGATAAGCCAACGTGTGACTGGCACAATCAGCATGGTTGGAAGATGACGCTCGCTTCTTAATAGTTAGTTCCCTCCCGCGTGAACAAATCGTATTCAACTGGAAGTTAGGTGGACCTGCACCTGTGCGAAAGCTCAACGTTGTGTACTGGGTACACTGGGTGGCAGAGGCCCATACAAACACCCATACAAACACAATGGGCAATTCGTTTTGCCTCGTGACGCGGTCGGCCGCTTTGCAAAAGCAGAAAGAACTGCAGGCGGAGATCGACAAATCCAAACGTCAAACGGAGAATGTCAAGGGTCAGCTGCAGCGGCTGAAGGAGGATCACGCTGCTGCCAAAGAGCGGATTCAGGTGAGTTTGTTTGGTATGTGTGTGTATATATATGTGTGTGTGTCTCGACTCATTATGTTTATTTTGTGTTGTACATTGTGTGAATGTTCACATGTCTGCCATTTGCATCGTTTTTTGTGTGTGGAAATAGCCGCTCTTTGTGCTCGGTCAGTCATCTCTGCAAGCACTGCTGTTTCAATTTCTGACATGTTGCACAGAAGCCCGCTTGGTGTGAATGTGGGGCGCAAAACAAGAGAAGATTCCCCGAACCATGCTTTCTTTACTTACAATGTACGACACATCCTTTTGCAATTCTGCGTGTATGCACACACATACACACACACAAACACACATACACATACACACACCATTGTGCAGGCCCAAGAAGAAAATCTCAACGAGAAAAACAAACACAATGCCGAGACGCTTGCCACCCTTCAGCGGTCACGTGACGAATGCAAGGCCTTAGAGATCGAAATAGCCAGGAAGCAGGCGACACTAGAGACCCTACAACGCGCGATGCATGAAAGGGAATTACAACTTGTTGAGACTCGAGACTGTGTCAAGACCCTCGAGATCGGCCTTGCAAAGTACGAGAAGGAAATCGAGGCGTCAGCGCGGCTTGCGCAAGAAGTGCAGAAGGAGGTTGAAGCGAGGTACGTTCTTGCTTGTTGGTTGTGTTGTCTGTCATTGTGCTTGTTACTGTGTCTTCTGCAAATGTGCAGATAAATTCTTACTCTGCATGTACATATATATGTGAATGTGTGTGTAGCTTTGTAGAGTGTGTTGGTGTGCAGTGCATGGTGTAATGGCATTAACCCAGTATGTAGTTCCTGATACCCTTTTCGCCCCCCACCCCCCATTCTTGTCGTACACCGAACTCGAACTCCTTGTCATTCACCGAATTGCATACACACACACATACGCACACACACAAACACATACACATACACACACATACACACACACACACACACGTCACACACACACGCTTACATGTGATTCGTTCTTCCACATGTCGCTGTCGCTGCACACAGACAAGCGCACATTCAAACTCTTACGTCTGAGGTTCAGAGCACTCGCAACACAATGAAAGACGGAGTCATGTCCGGCATTGGCACGCTCTCCACAAAGACTGACACCGTGGCTGAAATGCTTCACGCCATCACTGCGAAGACCGAATCCGCCCACTCGCAGCTACTCAGCGCCATTTCGGGCGTGTCAGTGCGGATGGAAGCCCTTGTTAAGGCAAAGGTGGACTATTCTTCGGTCATTGCGAACAGTGAACGGGCATCCGCGCAACTTCTTGCTCAAAGTGGAAGTAGCGACCCGTTGCTCGACCAGTTCCTCGAGATGGCCGCGTCAGGAGCGTTGGGTGACGACGTTGCCGCCGCCATTGGCAATTTATTCGGCACTTCGGCGACAGTGCACGTGACGGGCAGCGAAATCTCGGAAGATACGGACGACGACGGAACTGTCGAGGACGAGAGCGACGAGAGTGGCGTGGACGACACGGAGGATGCGCGCATGAAGGAAGGCGAGGAAGGTGGTGGTGGTGTGGACAACGATGCCAGTGCCGAGGAAGGGGCGCACGTGGCCGGCCGCGCGGAAGGGCGCATTGATGACAGCATGTATCTCTCGCCAATGTCTGCGTCGGACGATGAAGATCACGAGGAAGAGAGGGGAGAGGAGCGTTCAAATGATGACATTCACCGTGGCAGTGACGCCAGTGACGTCGAAGCCGCCGAGAAAAGTGACGACGATACTGTTGTGAGCGGCGATGATGACGCGGGCAGCAGCGATGGAAAAGAGTCACGTGATGGTGCAAGAGAGGGTCAAGAACGACGTCGCGGTAGTGATCACGTGACGGCGAAAAAGAAGAGGGGGCGATCGAACACAACGAGCGGACATGGTCCGGAAGAGCTTGAAATCAGCGCACTCACCGTGGAGGGAGGAGACGATCACGCGGACAAAGAGGTGGAGAAGGATGTGGAGAAGGACGAGAAGGAGAAGCACGAGGAGAAGCACGAGAAAGAGGAGGAAGAGAAAGAGGGCGAAGAAAACAACGCCGGGCACAAGTCGGAGTCACGGCGACCCAAGCGCGGTCGATCCTACACGGTGTCCTCTGCGTCTGGTGCAACGGCGCAGGACGGAGATGATGCGACAAATGACGCCACTGTGGCAGATGGTGTCGGTGGTGTGAGTGCGAGTGGCATCGAGAACGGAAAGGACGATCTCGGGACAAGCGCGGCAACTGGTGGGCGAACGAAGGACAAAAAGAAGGGGCGCGCACGTGCCGGTACTGTCAACATTCTCGATAAGGAGGATGCTCCTGCCGCGATATCGGGCGAGAAGACTCATCAGGATGACAGCACACAGCGCAAGCACAAGCGGCGAAAACACGGCAAGAAGGCATCCGGGGCTGGGGAGACGGATCGCTCTGCGGGACGGAATGTGGACCTCACCGCACTCGCTGCGTTTGTGGAGGCACTCAAAGCGGCGGCGGCACGTGGCAATATGTCGTCACTTGGACTCGGTGGAAGCGCACATGCATCAAAAGCGCTCTTGCACGCGACCGATCATGTGAACAGTGCGGCCAATGACGGCGAAGTGACGTCCCAATCTGCGTCTGAACTTATTGCGTTGCGCGAAGTTGTCGAGAATGTTCGCGGGGAACTGACGTCGGAGCAGGCAGCCGTGACGTCACTGAAGGCACAGGTTGCGACAGCGATGGAGGCTTTGGAGGCGGCGGAGTCGGCCGTTGCCAGGGGAACGAAGGCGCGGGAAGAGGCACTCGCCGCACTCTCGGCTGAGAGACTTGCCATCGGGGAAAAGGTTGGTTGTGTGGGCGTAAACTGATGCGAAGTGTGTGTGAGTGTATAAATATATATATATATATATATATGTGTGTGTGTGTGTGTGTGTGTCTGTACACGCGCGTGTTTGTATTTGTGTGTGCGATTTGGAACCTGCTACTGCTCCCTTGCGCACAAATGTGCATTTCTCTCTCTGTGCAGATGTAGAGTCCACTGGCACAGCGCCTAAGACAATGACTTGAATCCTACATCTCTCTATCTTATCTGTTGTAACCTCTTTGCGTGTGCTTGATTTTTCCGGCTGTTTTTGTTGTTGTCATAGTTGCGCTTTCTGGAGGAAAAGTGTGATTCGCAACAGGCCGAGATCGACGCACTGAGGTCACGTGAGGCACAGCTGACGGCACTCATCGATGCCGCCGAAAAGAGAAATGCTCTGTTGGAGACAGAAATACAGGTTCTTCAAGGTGTGTATGTGTGTGTGTGTGCATGTTTATGTGTGAGGTGCACGTGCATGTGCACCCATTGTGTCGACTGCTGTGGGTGTGCGTGTAGCTTATGCTATTGTGTCGTTGTGTATATCTGTTTGTCCGTATGTGTCTACGCACATTTTCATTTTTTGTAAAGCGTGTGTTGTTTATAGTGCCTCACAGCTGATCGTCAACCACCATCACGTGCATATCATTTGTAGACGACCGCCCCCCGGATGCGCCAAAGATCCACGTGACCGTCGCTTCCGCAGATCCAAAGCTGAAAGCTGTCGAATCGAAGCTCAGAAAACTTCTTCTTAAGGTATTGCATTCTGTGTGCTCGTGTTTGTGTGTGTGTGTTTGTGCTCTTGTGTGTGTGTGTGTGCTTGTGCTTGTGCTTATACTTACTTTTACTGGTACTTGTGCTTACTTACTTTTTCTTACCGGTATGAGCTTAGTTTGAGTGTGAAATTAGTGTTAGTGCGCTTATACTACCGGTATGAGCTAAGCTTTTACCGTGTGTGCTTGTGCTTGTACTTGTACTTCTTTTTTCTTACCGGTATGAGCTTAGTTTGAGTGTGAAATTAGTTTGAGTTCGCTTATACTTACTTTTTCTTACTGTATGAGCTTAGTTTTGAGTGTGTTGTTGTAATTAGTGTTGTGTGCTTTTACCGTGTGAAATTAGTGTTAGTGCGCCTATACTTACTTTTTCTTACTGTATGAGCTTAGTTTTGAGTGTACTGTTGTAATTAGTTTGGTGCGTCTATATTCTGTCTAAAATACGCATGTGTAAAAAGTTGATACGCTGTGCGATATGCGAGGGAGACAAGACTCGTTCGCACCTTGCTGGCCGTATGCATTCACGCCACAGGGATGCACTGCAAGAAAATAGGGAATGCATATTCAGATTGGAAGCAAAGTCTGCACTTGCGCAGTTGTTAAAAAACAATCCATTCGTCCCCTTGATCTTCTCTCACAACCGCCCTATATCGTTTCTTTGCCACATTTTGCCTTTCTTTCATTTCATAATTCTTGTTTCAAAACAGCGCGAGAGTGTCTTGATTCCACTCAGAGAATTCGATCTCATCGCCATGGATCCACGTCGCTTCTGGGAGCGCAGCGACCGCCTCCTCAACGAAGCTCACGTGCGTCACGTGTGTTACACACGCCTGCAGCAGTTGGAGGCCAAGGTACGGATTGTGCTGCCTCTAACCTTTGAGTCGAAAACGAAGCAAAAAACAACTTGTTGTTGTTACTTATTATTATATATCAAGATTGAAGTTTAGGTGGAAGATAGCCGTGCTCTGGGCCACGCACTAGTAGTGTGTCCACACTAATGCTTGCATGTGGTCCCCCTTCGCATCAATCTCTGGGTCCAATTGCAACCAAAACGCATGTGTGCTAAGCACACACACTTGACTTTAGACACATTCGCGTGCAATTCACACCCCTTTTTTGGTGTGTGGTTGTTGTTATTGTTGTTTATTATTGGGCCTATACTCAGATTTGGGACGCTTTGGACCGATATGCTGAGCTGGGATCGAACCCGAAGACTCGCGCTTCTGTGCGAATCGAATGGGATATACCGCGCGAGTATGGGAGCGTCAAGGTGCGTGTGTGGTCAACTTGATTTTTGGTGTTTTGCGATGTGGCACTCGCTCTCGCCATTCGCAAATGGTTACATACACGTCTATGTACTTATACACGCACAAGCTGCACACACGCGCATATACACACACGCACACACACACGCACTCACTCAATAACACACTCAGTAACACACACATATACACACACACACACAACATGCACACACGGCTATTCACTCTCCAACTCACTCACACTCACACTCACACTCACACTCACACTCAAACTAACACACAACAAACACACACACACACACACACACACACACACACACACACACACACACACACACACACACACACACACACA
>CALSCR010003560.1:0-11810 GCA_943704495.1 Pigoraptor chileana | reverse complement strand
ACAAGGGCAATGCGCGTGAGTGTGGCGTACTTAGTGTGATGTTTATTTCATCGTGTGTTTTAGTATGGACGTTGTCTTTATGCCTGTTGATTCTATGGAGGGCCGTTTTTTGCCCTCCGACGTTTGTGTGAGGAATCGACGTTCGATTCTCTCTATTGTGCGACGTGTGCAACACGGTCACACGTGTATGTGTGTATGCGTGCGTGTGTGTGTCACGGTGTATGTGTGCGCGTGTGTGTGATGTGTGGATGAGAGTCTGTGAATCGGTATATGTAGTGCGGGTGTGCACATGTGAATTGGTTGTACAATTTGCGGACTTGTTATCTTAAACGTATGAGTTTGATGAATCTGATCCCGGAGCATCTAAGTTTGTAACGTAGCGTACGGATAGACAACAGACGATCCTTCGGGCGTGGTGTTCTCTATTGTTCTTTCAAGCGCTCTTTCATCCCACCTCAACTTGCTGTCTATTGGAGTAACACTCCGACCTAGCAGCGGTTCGGTGATCACGTGCAGTTACTAGTGACGTCTTTTCCATTTCTTCCGTCACAGGACAGCGCGCGCATTACAAGTGCAGGTGAACATGTCACGTGCAAGGGAGTCAGCAACCCCAGTGTCACGTGATACATGCGTCACACACACGTCATCTCAGGGGATGTCCCCGCATGGCGCTCCAATGCACTCACCACTGAGGTCAACTGCGGCATTCTGACTTCAATCACTCCACACAGAGGATGAACAGACAAAGAATAAGCCTGTTTTGCTTGCATAGCAGCTCTGCACAAGGCCAGCGGGGCAATCAGTGATGCCAGGCCACTTCAGCGCTGCTGTAATGTGTAATGATGGGTCCCCCAGACGACGTATTTGAGGACCCTGTAGGTAGCGTTGGGCGCGGCACCAGTGATGCAGTGTCTGCGCTGAGTGGACAGATGCAGAGCCAGCTTTCGTTTTCATTCGGCCCTCGCTTCGACGGCCCGTATACCATCGACTATCTTCCCGAGGAAATTTTGGTTCAGATATTTGGGCTGTTAACGTATCGGGAACTTGCACAGGTTGCGCGTGTTTCAAAGGCGTGGCGGAAGATCAGCGCAGACAACTCACTATGGCGGACGCTATACAAACGGCGGTTCTTTTCGCGAAAGGTACAGAGGCAACCCACACAGGGCAGCGTGATAGACCTCACGTGGAAGTCCCTCTTTGTGAAAATGTATAAGCGGCAGCGCGCGCTCCCAAACAACGAGATTAAGGTCGAGAACCACCGGGCGCTGCTGTGCCTGTCGCCCATGACCAACCTCCTTCTCTGCTCACCGGGGAACATATCGGGGCTGTCGCGTTGGCTGCTTGTGGAGCGGTGCTCCGAGGGCGGCCTTAATGAAAACAACAGCGCCGACTTTTGTGTGTTGCAGCGGCAGCTCAACACGGGGCCCATCTCGCTTATCAACAGGAACACACAGCACACGGTGGTTGCCTTCCACCGCATATGCAACGCCGTCTTTTGCACTCTCAGCTGGTGGATCATGCTCGTTCCACTCTCCGCACTCACCGTCGGTAACGCGCTCGACAGCCTGCACGGCCTGCTTCCGCATGCTGCAGATGCAGCGCTTGACACGGACGCGGTGTCTCTGTCCTTGTCGTGCGATCCCTCATCACCCCACGGATGCCCGTCGGTCGTCTCGCTCGTGGGGAGCGGTGCAGTATCGCGTGCGTCGCTGGGTCCCGAGGACTCGCTTCCGTTCCAGCTGGCGCTGCTGCTGACGGGCGTCGCGTGCTGGTACGGTCACGTGTCCAGGCAGATGCTGGCTGAGCGTGTGTCGTGGCTTCACCTCGCCGTGACGACGACGGTGGCCTTTGCAATATGCCGAGTGCTCGCACAATTCAGTCCGCTGATGATGTCCGACAGCATTGTGTTTATTCTTATGTTCTGTTCGTCCATGGCAAATGTGGTCTTTAAGCACCGCCTCCTCAATGTCCAGTATCCCAATGTGGAGACGGCGCTGTGCCTGCAGTTTCTTGTGGGCATGCTCACGCTCTCGGGTGCGGGCGCGCATAACATTCGCAGCTTTGCACAAGGCATAACAGGCGTCACACTGTCGCACATTGGGGATGTTTGCGGCCCGCGGGCGCCGGCGTGCGTGTTTGCACGCAACGCGGAGGTCTCCGGGTGGGGCCAGCACTTGGGCAACCTGCTTCTCCTGATCATTCTCGATCGCTTTGCAGCCCACGTGCCCAATGCCCTCATCGTTGCGTTCTCCGCGGCAACGGCCGTTGCCTATGCCGCGTGGTGCACGCTGGGGGCGGCTGCGGCAGTCGTCTCGTTTGCGTGCGTGTACCCGCTCGCCGTCAATGCAGTCGCCGTTGTCGTGGGGCAGACACGTCGGCGACCGCAGCCCCCGCCACAAGTCACTCCGCGCAACCTCGCCCTGGTCACGTGCATGGCCCTGTCGTTTGCCGGTGGATTTGCGACGCTGGATATGGACGTGCCCACATTCCTCGTCGAATTTTCTGTGCTCTTTCTCTTTCGATATTCGTGCACAAATCTCTACGTGGTGGTGAACAACCGGTATGTGGCATCGGAGCATTACGCAGCCGACGTTTGTATGTGTGCCCATGTGCTAATCCTGAGGCTTTCGCATTGTGTGCCGTCATGTGTGTTGTGCTTGTGGGGCTTCGCGTGTGATTGGTTTCTGACTCTCTCGACAATGTCTGCTTGACATACTGCAGTGACCAGCTGACGGACCTGGCAAACCTGTCTTACTACGGACTCCTATTTGGGATATTGTATGTCGTTGGTGCTTCGTTTGTGGCCGTCCTTATTCCTGTTATGGCAATTGTGGCCAGCTGAGCACTCGTTTGGATAATTATGGGTAATGAACCACTGTAAATAGTCGGAATAGTAATATGCCCACTGTATAATATGCGCATTGAATCTTGACTTTGTTGAGTGGGCGGTGAATCATTGCTTACGTTGCTTCAACGCGGACTCAGTCCAGGGCTGTGCAATCATGTGGGCAAATCAAGTTGGTTTTTGGCGAATACGATCCCTGCTGTCTCGCGCTTTCATCCACTGAACCCAATTAATTGGTCGCAAGTGCGACATCAACCGCGGGACTTTCGTTAGCTTGCGTCGCCATGTATTGATCTCACACTTGCCTGGTTTTGGCAATGGACAGTAGAAGACGGCCAAAGTGATACGTACACATAATCCGATGTTCGACTCAACTTTCCAGCATTAATGTAAGTGTTCGGTACCATAATAATTCATTCACGTTTGCAGAGGAGAGCATAAACAAGAGTGGAATGGGTCCACATTCAGTTTGCTTTCACTTTTGACAACATCAACTGAAGTGAAGGCAATTCGCATGACATTGCATGGCGGACAGCTTTGTCGTGCGTGGTTATAATGCCGACTAAGTAGTGCTTGCATGTGAGCGCGCTTTGCATCGGTTTGTGTGTCCGTTATTGAACCACCCCGAAAATCATTCCTCACAGTTCAGAGTCACTAATCACGGCATTCCGACTCATTATTGTGGGCTGACTCATGTTCCGTTCGTTTCCCGCCAATCAACTCACACTACCGCAGAGTCCGTCCACGTGCACTCTCATTTTCTCTCTCGCCTTCTCTCACTCCATCTCTCTCGCAGGGTGCAGAGAGCGCGGAACAACGGACTGAACCAACAAACACAAAGTGATACAATGTGTCATCACAATTGCCGGATTTCGCACTGCGTCGCACCTCGAGCGCAGATTCAATGGTCTGCGTGTGTGCTTTGTGGTGTTCCGTCCCGTGCCCAAACAATGGAGGCGGAAGCGGGAAGGGCTGCAATTGTTCGCGGAATGGGGAGCAATAGTGTCCACAGTGATAAAAACTTAATTTTAACGTTTTTATGGCTGCAATTGAGGCGAGAGTGTCGCGTGAGCACATTTTTCCGTCACCCACGAGGTAGAGTGTGAGGTGTGGGTGCCTTGACGGCGCACGACGCACGGCGGGAACAAGAGCGCCCATAGCGGGTTCATAGTGAGCAATAAGCAGTGTCCAGTAGTAGGATGCAGTAGTCCATAGTGAGTGCGTAGTGTGTGATAGTGAATGCATAGAGTGTGCATAGTGAGCCCGTAGTGTGGGAGTGAGCCTGGAGTGGGTCCATAGTGGGCCCATAGTGAGCCCCGCGGGGGGAGGCTGTCTGGCTGGCCCTCACCGCCCATTGGTCCGCCGGCAGTGCGAGTTCTCACAGTGAATTCCCCTCCGGTGTGACGCACCCGCCGCATGCGCAATCCGCAGGCCATGTGGACCCAATACTCTGTCAGTACACACGCCGATTGCAGTCCTTAAATTACACACAGTGAATTAACTTACTAATTCAATACAATGAGGACCGGAATCACCTCCGGGGATAAGCTGACTTGCCTCATGACACGACCCCCGGAGGAAGCACTGCAGACAGTGTCACGATTGACTGTGGTTGCACAGTGTCAGCGTCCCTGCTCCATGCAGACACACGCACACACACACACGCGCACACACACACACACACACACACACACACACACACACACACACACACACACACACACACACACGCTCACCACACACACACACACACGCATCTGGCGCAAAGGACACACTCACACACACTCACACATACATGCATACAGCTCTGTCGACGACATGACATGCCGCATTGTCGGTCCGCAACGCCAGTCAGGCAGTTGCATCTTCACTGTCATCACATACAACAATTGAATAAGTATATCACTTGCGAGCTCATCTCATGCCATCACTTCAACCTGAAACAATAGCTTCCATTTAAAATGGTTGCATCGGAGGGCTTTCACATCAAAAACCTGCTCTCTCTCGGGGACGACAGCGAGCGCGCGTGGGATGCCGCCGCCGCCTCCCCAGACGCTGCGTCGCCGCAAGCACCGTCCGTGCGCTCACCGTCGCCGGACGCCCGGGACCCTGCGAGGGCTAAGCTGCTCGAGGCCATTGCCCGCCAGCGCCCCTTCCACTGCAACGGCTGCGGTATGCGCTTCAAGCTCAAGCACCACCTCACCCGCCACACGCACAATCCGACGGCCTGCCTGCAGCAGTCGCGTCTCCACGCCGGCGTTCACAGCGACCAGCCCGCCGAGGCCCGCCCGTACATATGCGCTGGCTGCGGGATGCGATTCAAGCTCAAGCACCACCTGAAACGGCACTCGCGGAGCCCAAAAGCATGCGAAGGCGCGGCGGTCATCTACCAGCTGGCGGACGCACCAGCCCTCGCTGGCGGAACGTCGCCTGCGTCGTTCGAGGCGAGCAACAGTTCCCGGGAGACCGGACGTGCGGGGTCTGTTGACTCGCCCAAGAGCATGAGTGACAGTGGCTATGTGAGTGGCGAGTCGTCTGCGTCCATGCAGTCGGAGAAGCG
Source organism: Pigoraptor chileana (assembly GCA_943704495.1). Taxonomy (NCBI): domain Eukaryota; class Filasterea; order Ministeriida; family Capsasporidae; genus Pigoraptor; species Pigoraptor chileana. Next base: position 6,405 of record CALSCR010003560.1, on the reverse strand, counting down.
ATTGACAGCCAGCGCACCGTCGCAACAACAACAACAACAACAGAAGCAGGAGCAACAGCCCGAGCCACGCAGCGTCGCGTTTCCGTATGGGTTCAACCTGTCGGGAGATGTGCCGCAGTTGCAGTCGCAGTTGCAGTCGCAGTCGCAGTCGCAACAGTATGGCCAGGCGCCGCTGTACTATCCGTCGGCATCGTATCCATTGCAAGCGAGCGTGCTCTACTATGCACAGGCACCCATGCACCAGATGCACATTCAGCAACAACAACAGCAACAACAGCAACAACAGCAACAGCAACAACAACAGCTGTCGATGCAGCAGCAGAGCATGCAAATGCAAACTCACTCGTACGACATGCCCTTCCAAGGCCAGCGATGGCAGCCACCCATGCAGTACCATTATCACAACAACCTGAATAACAATAACAACAACAGCAACAACAACAACAGCACTTTCGCGACTTCCGACCACGAGCCCGTGCGTCGAACCACGGCGGCGGCTGCGATGGCTCAGTTGGCGCAGGCCGCACAGCAGGCGTCGTCGTATTCTGTGCCTGTGCGGGTGTGATGCGCCCTTCCACTTCGTCCTTGCATGCTCTGTCGGTCTTTGCTGCGTCTGCGTCTGCGCCTGCGTGCGTGCGTGCTTCGTTTGCGTCCTGTGTATATTGCGTTGTCATCTGTCTTCAAACTGTCTCGATTGAATTAAAACACCCATTTATAAGCTACAACATCTGTTCGTACTTTAATTGCCACTGCATCTGCGATAGGTTTGCAGGCGAAAAAGTCTGCATTTCAACTGCGTCACAAAAATACAGGACTACACGACGTGTTACGTCAGGATGTGCGTGTGTTACACCTGCGCCGGATCAGGCTCCCCAGCAATCGCGAGAAGGCCATTGAGGGCGATTGCCTGGCGCACGTGACGCCCGTCCTTCTTGGTCAGAAACGCAGCAAATATGGATACGTCATTTTTCTCATCCCCCGTCATCGCAAAAAACGTTTCATCGTCGGAATTATCTTCATGAGCGGAAAAAGGAGCACGAAAATCGGAATATTCAGATGGCATAACACCATGCACACATACACACACGGACACGTGTATCAATAGAGGTATGCGTACACACACACACCAACACACACACATACCGCACCTGCTCACACAACACCATGCACACATACACACATGGATACGTGTATCAATAGAGGTATGCGTACACACACACACAACACACACACAGCACACCGCACATGCTCACACTCGCGTTCACTCACCGACAATGATGATAGCCACTGCACCAACCGCCTGCGCGCGCCTGGCCTTGTCCACGAACATGCAATTTCCTCTCTGCACAACAACAATCTTGTCGCGATACGGGGACGAATCAAGATCCTCGACCGGGACTCCGTTGACAGGACTCGCCAGCGGCCCGCAGGCGTCGTATGGGTACGTAAGCATGCCCAACCCAGTGACAGACACGCCGTCGAGGAGACGCGGGCCAAACAGCGCAGGCCCTGCCGAGAGCTCGGCACGCAGCGCGGAGGGGGAGAGAACGCTAACGCGAAGCGGATGTGCCTCGGCTGTTGATCAACGCAACGTCACGTGATATGTGCCAATGGGGAATAGGAATCGGAGTGAGTTATATGCATCGACATCGACGCACGCGGGATTTGAAACAAAGTAATACATGTCACCACGAATCAATGACACACATATGTGCATACACAGACACACACACACACTATTTTCTATATATAGATATGCACGAGGCAACGCACCCTTTTTGTCACTGAGCTGCCGCTTCTTGTGGAGCTCAACCAGCCTCGACACAATTGTCAGCCCTTCTGTGGCCAAATGGGCAGGGACGCCGTTGCCAAAAGAGTGCTGCAGCTGATACTTGCTTCCCCCCTGCATGACGTCGTACACACGCCGTCGTTCAATTCAGGCTTAGCTCACAATGAATCAATGCGCATTGTTTTTAAATGCGATGGGAAGTGAATGCACTGCCTACCCATCCACAGCAAAAAAGAGCGGAGAGACATGCATAAGGATTGCCATGGCAGCCATACACCCACCATCGAAATCACATGCACTCCCCGGCGCTGCAAGTAGACGACATGCTCTGGCAGCTCCAGATTGAGATTTTCAAGGGGAATCCTGGTGATATGTCACGTGGAATGTGTGTGGAGTGGAGTCAGCAATGACGACGCAGTGACGCAGGGAAGGAGCGAGACAAGTGGCACACACTATGCGCGCTGTTCAGTGTGCTGATGAGAAAGGCGGGTCTGCATTTTGCTTTCTAAGCCCTATCAGGTCGGCCCCAGCCGGAATGCAGTGATCGCATTTGCATATGGCGCATCACGTGACATGTCGAGTACCCCACTGCAGTGCCCGTTGGTCTGTGAGAACACAATAGCAATACGCTGCTTGTGCACGGCGACAAGCACGATAAACATATAAAACCACAGAGGGATTGTGGATGTGCGAGAAGAGAGAGAGATCTACGACTCAAATCAAGGCGCCATGTACACAGAATCCACACGTGAGCACAAGACCCACTCGGGCTCGGCAGGGGCGCTGCCGCTTTCCCCGGGGCCTCTCCCCTGTTCTTTTTTTGTCGGGGGCTTCTCGAACGCCCTGCCCTTCTGCTCAATGTACTCCATAAACAGACCGCGCCGTATTTGCTGTAGATTGTTTGGGCAAACCGGCGGAAGGACGACAGTGGCCTTCACCGACGCTCGCCTTGCGCCCGCACGACTCGAGTGCGGCGCATCCTCCACGCCACCGCCGGCCTTGACAAGCCCGAGAGAGAGCGGGAGAAGGTGCGCTTCGGTTGTGAAGACATACTGCTCCACGTCAATTGGAGTGTCGCTGTCTTCCGCAAAACTGCAGCAGAGTCAATCGTCACAAAAATGCACATTTTTTCAGTGTTTGGGTTTTGCCAAAACAAGTATAATGAGCAGACATATATGAAACCCAACACATAGCCATCAACGATATGTGTACTGTATAAAAATAATACCAACAAATATGATCACAAATGAAAATACATCTCATTGCAACAATAAATGTGTGTATGCCACCTGCTCCTTAACAGCTACACTACGTCATGGCCTCACCACACGCACACACCACATTACACAATCTGCACACAGCTCATCCACACATAACCACACGGCTCATCCACACGTAACCACACGGCTCATCCACATAATCACACGGCTCATCCACACATGAATACACACTGACACACACAAACAAACATTAACACACATAAACAAACATAAACAAACATAAACAAACATAAACAAACATAAACAAACATAAACAAACTTAAACACATATAAACACATAACACACACGACGCAGTCCACCCACAGGAGATAGAGATACTTGAAGTTTTCCGCCAAAACATATGAGTCGAGTCGATCCTCCAGGCGGCCCGTAGTGACGTCAGCGACGCACGCAAATCCACACTCGACGCGCGTGCGTGTGTTCATTGCGGTGATGATGTCACGCCCCACCTCAAGATAATAGTGATCGCCAGTGGCCCGGTACAGGTGGTAAGTGCTCTGTGGGCATTACACACACACACACGCACGGACACGCACGCACACGCACGCACACGCACACACACACACACACGCACACACAAACACACACACACACACACACACACACGCACACACGCACACACGCACGCACACCACGCACACCACGCACACACACACATACATACACACACACACACATATATATATTGAAAGCAAATCCAAAGATTGTGAGAGTTGAGCCTTCAAAGTCAGCGGTTTTACGCATACCGCTCCGGACGAAACTGGTACAAAAGTGCGCGAGACAGATAAGCGTATTGTCCACATTGCAAGTACAAGGAAGAGCCCGACACATTTCACGAAGAGCAAAGGGATGCAATGGACACGACGATACGTGCATGCAGCAGCCATCGCACGGACGCACCTCTGCAAACTCTGGGCGAAGTGGGTGTCCGTTCCAGACCGCCTCCAGCTCAAAGTTGAAGGCCTCAGGCATGAACCCAAACTTGCGAGACAGCTCGGCGTAGACGCGGTGTGTCTGGATGGCAGACTCGATATCGCCGTGAAGCACCTGCAGTCCAGGCCAAAAAGCCTGCAGAGAGTCCATGATGTTGCGAGAGAGCATCCACGGCTGGTGCATTTGGACGTCCACAAACATCGAGCCTCTGGGGACACGAGAAAGACAAGGTGATGCAGGCAGTGTAAACATCGTGTCATCTTTCATCTAGGCACGCCAGCCGAAAGACTGTTATCAAAGGCCACACCAAACATGGGAAATGTAGGATTCACGTCAGTGTCTTAGGTGATGTGCCCGTGGACTCCACAGACCACCACACATGAAGAGAGAGAGAGAGAGAGAACGACAGCAAAAGAGAAACGGACCTTTTGAGGTGCGTCATCACCGCGTCATAATGCCTGTTGAATGCTTCGTGTGCCAGGCCATCGTGCAGCAGAAGCGATGTCTTCAGACAGTACTCATAGTACGAGTCGATGCCAGCGCCAATGCCAGAGTCCTGCATGCAGAGGCACAAGGCAGGCCACACGACAAAGCCCACACGTAATGATGACACTTCCTTATCAGATGACGTGACGCACACTGAACATCCAACGGCAAAAAGGGACGCAGGGAATGCGAAAGCACTTATTTGAATCCTAGCAGCGCACAACGGCAAGCACATCACCACCACTGCCGCTGTCACTGAAAGCCGTCATCATGTATGTACAACATTGCCAAACACGGCGCGAACAGGCCAACATTGCCACAAACAGCAAAACATAATCACAACATTGCCACAAACACCAGTTAAAATGCACGAGATGGCGCACCTGTCTGATCCACTGTCCCGACAATACGTCAATCACATTGCCCACAAGCCCGTTTGTGTGGCTTCGGTCCCACAGCGACTTCATCGCCCGCCGTGCTGCGTTCTGTCGGTGCGCGTTCGTGCGTGCAATCGATGTATGTGGCATGTATGTGTGTGTGTGTGTGTGTGCGTGTGAGTGTGAGTGTGACGGCAAAAACATGGATTTTTGCTTACAAATAATGCGACCTACGCATAGTGTTTCCAATCATCAAAGACATACAATTATCACTGTCATACTCCGCACACTGTATACTGCAACCGCATACCACTCGCCACCCCAAGCACAAACGCAAAACGGCATGCGATCATCATATGCGCTCGCGCAAGCACGTGTATATATGTATGTGTGAGTGAGTGTGTGTGTATGTGTGAGTGAGTGTGTGTGTGAGTGTGCACGTGTGTGTATGTGTGTGTGCGCGCGCGTGTACGTGGTGTGATGATGAGGGGGTGAGAGGGGTATGACGAATTCCAAGCACGGACCTCATACGATGCGTTTCCCGTCAGTCGACTGAGGGCTCCAAACTCCATCAGAATGGTCCCCGCGCAGGCCGTGCATGTTGTGCGGTCGCGGGAGAGCATCTCAGGCAGCACACCGCGCCTCAGATTGACGCGCGGGCGTGGGATGCCCGTCGGCGTGTTGAAGGCGGGCATAAGACGGGATGCAATATCCTCCGCCATGTCAAGTAGCGAGTGCCCGTCGTAAGCAAACGGACGGCGCAGAGGACCAAAGCGCCGTCCCGTCACAACGTCCTCGTTGGAGGCAATGTCCAGCGCAAGGACGTGTGCGGAGAGAAGCCCTCCCACAACACGAATATTTGTTTCAAACACAGAGACGACAAGATCGCTGTCAAATCGCACGTCCGCCACGGCGCGGTCGATGGCGTCATGGAAGCCGTCAATGTCGCCAAGCACCTATCAGTGGGACGGAGAGTGCGTGTTGCGGAGCACAATCAGAGTGCAACAATAACAACACATTCTCGTTAGATGTGGGTGCGTGTCTGTGACGAGCCATGGAGGCATGAAGAATGAGCCGCTTTGTGCGGTCAAAGTGGGGCGTTGATGACAACTCCTTACTCAACCGCAAGGTTCAGGCCAGAAGGTAATGTTGGTTGTCTAAGAGACATGATGAAGTATGATTCAAATCTGTGTCTGAGGGTATGGGTGTGTGAGTGTGCATGTGTGCGTGTGTGTATAAAAAGCCCACCGCCATTGTATCCATTGCATCGATCAGTGTCAATGAGAAGCCACCCAATGCCTCATCGATGTCACCTCGGTCCGGCGTAACACCACGCACGCGTCCTTTGCACGACAAGGGCATGAGCTCATCCGCAGGATATGCGTGCGTCTGATTTGGTTGCGTTGTGTATGTGTTTGTATGTGCGTGTGCGGGTGCGGGTGCGGGTGCGGTGCATGTGCGTGTGCGGTGCATGTGCGTGTGCGTGTGTGTGTGCGTGTGCGTGTGCGTGTGCGTGTGCGTGTGCGTGTGCGTGTGCGT
>CALSCR010003557.1:0-14442 GCA_943704495.1 Pigoraptor chileana | reverse complement strand
GTGTGTGTGTGTGTGTGTGTGTGTGTGTGTGTGTGTGTGTGTGTGTGTGTGTGTGTGTGTGTGTGTGTGTGTGTTGTGAACGTGTGTATATCAATGTGTCTCCATCGTCGCTTGGAATAAGGCTGTGCTTTTGTAAATCTAATTGCGAGCGTGCGGATACTGCATTCCAATCGTTCTGCAACTGCCCTTTTGACTTTTGACTTTGTTCAGGCGAGCAGTGCGAACTTTCCGCTAATGTTTACATATTCTGTTTTAATCGTTGTATTTTTTGACTTGCAGCACGTGAACGCGAGGGTCTCTTCAGGATATCCGGCGGCACAAACCTCATCAATCAGTACAAGGCACACTTTGATAACGGTGGGTTGGGGGTAGGCCTTGTCATGTGGTGGCGATTGTGGATTTTTAGTGAGGACACACGCCACACATACGCACATGCACGCGCATATCCCCACAATTCCACACACACACAGTCACACACATCCACATTCACTACACTCACAGAGTCCTGGGAATGTTATTTTGTCCCTTTCGTATGCGCGTGTTTTTTCTGAAACAACACTGCGGATGCACAAATGTGTCCATCAGTCATTGTCACACCACTTCACCGCCCACTCATTGCCACCAACAACACCCTCTTGCATTCAAATGCACACACACACGCACACACAGGCGAGGACCCCATGCGCGATATACAGGACGCCGAGTGCGTTCATGCGATTGCAGGAGTGATGAAGCTCTATTTCAGGGAACTTCCTGATCCCCTGTTCACCTTTGAAACCTATGACAAGTTCATTGCATGCGCACGTGAGTCTCTCTCTACATTCTCTCCCCTTGGGCACAGCACCTAAAACTGATTTTGAGGCCTGCATACTGCGTCCATGAGTGGGCTTTGTGGAATTTGCACATAGCTATTCAGGGATATGTGCTGATATGTAAAAGTATGCCATTGTATGCTACTGAGTGCTTTTGTGTGCGGTTGTGTGCTGTAATGTGCATCACAGAGATGCCTGATTCATCTTTTTGCTAATCATCTCTGTCTTTTTTCTTTCCTTTTGCAATTGTGAAATATGTGTCGCCTCTGTAAAGGCATCCGCGAGTACGATCAAGTCGTCAGTGGCGTCCGAGAAAGCCTGCGGCTACTTCCGCAGGTCAATTACGATACACTCGAGTTTCTCATCACTTACCTGTACAAGTGAGTGTGCCACTACCGCCCCTCTTGCATTAATATTAATATTCTGATCTCTATTTGATCAATGCACTCGACCTCTCTGTAACAAAAGTATCTCGAGTCGATGTGCTTATGCGTGAGGCATTTTGAGTTCTGCCATGCATACTGTGTCTGTTGTTGGGTGCTTCTGTTCATTAAACAGGGCGCACTGCACACGCCAACTCAACACCTCACTGACACAATTAAGCGGACAGATCAAACTAACCAAAAATACCACACACAAAATCCCGTGCGCTTCATTGTTCTTGTCTCCAACTTCATCTCGCAGAGTGTCACAGAATCACGCACAAAACAAGATGCATCCTCCGAACCTGGCGATTGTGTTTGGACCGACGCTCCTCCGCCCTCCCGCAACGAACATGACCGCGATCATCACGGACGCCGGCCACCAGGGTCGCCTTGTGGAGCTACTCATCAAGGAGTGCAATTGGATATTCGGAAAGGAGGGAGCGACGGCGTCATGGGATGTACCGGTGCGTGCGCTCTACCTTTGTGTGTGTGTGTGTGTGTTTTGGTCGTTTGCTTGAATCTCGTAGGGTAGTTTTGAGTTTGGGTTTCCCCACAACCATGTCTTGCGTTTGGTGTGTGCTGTGATATTCTCTTTGTTTGCGCCTTGATGCTCTCCCTTTCTCTCTCTCTCTCTCGCTCTCTCTCTCTCTCTCGCTCTCTCTCTCGCACAAAGATACAATTTTCCTCTCTCACACTTCACCCGTATCAAACACTCATTTTTTATAAACCAACCGACAGGTCACCGCGGAGGTCACCCAGCAAGAAGAAGCGGCGATTGAGCTTTGCGAGTCTTATGGCGAGTCCATGTACGAAAACGTGCCAAAATATGAGCCGATTTATGCGTCAACAAAGACGCTTCAGCGGTCGCAATCTGCCGAACTCGGCACTGAGGATGAGGCAGACGACGACGCGCCACCGCCGCCACCCCCAGATGCAGACAATCCCGAGCTGGCGGCGCAACTGCAGTCCAATGAACCGCCTGTCATTGATACACACCCGCCCCCCGCAGGTGGGCAGAGCTTTGTGTGTGTGTGTGTGTGTGTGTTGCGTGTGTCTGTGTGAAATGGGTGCGCACGCGTGTAGCTTTGTGTGTGTATCTGTGCATATGACTCACCCATTCTCTTCTCTTGATTCTTTGTTCTCGAATGGGCACGATCATCACTTTGCTCGCGTTGTGCAGCAGCAGGGACCTCGCTGTATGCATCGCCTATGAAACCACCAAAGCCCGCGGGTGCGCGTCCTGAAGCGGGCGCACTGCGTCCGGACATGGGCGAGCTCACTGCGGCCGTTCAGAAACGCACACCGAGCTTCTCTGCTCCCTCAGCGCCACTCCCGCCCACCCCCGGTCAGGCCAACATGCAGCGTAAGTGTTATTATGTGTGTGTGTGTGTGCGTGTGGTCGTGCGTGTTCGTGTGTAGGGATGAATGAGTACGGAGCACACTTCAAGTATTGAAAACTGGGTTGTTTGTCCTCTTTTTTCAGTTTAGTACTTGTCGCACTATGTGTGTGAGTGCATATTTTTCCAGGGTGGACTGACGCACAGCTTCTAATCCCACGTTCTCATCTGCTTGTTGTATATATATATATATATATATATATATATACGCTCCATCCCTTGAACGTTAACACACAGCACCAGCACAAGCACCACCGCCGCCACCAACTGCCCCGCCTGCACAGGCATACGAGGAGATGGACAATGATGTGCCCCCGCCACCCCCGGATGAGGATGCACCATCCACTGTCGACGCAGATGGAGATATGACCCCCAAGGTCTGTAATCAGATTATTTTATTCTGTCTGTTTTTTAATGGTGCAAATAACATATGTTGTGTGTGTCTGTGGAATTCTATGTGTGTGTGTGTGTGTGTCCTTGCGTCTGTTGTGTACAATGATATCGCTTCTGTACTGATGCATTCGGCGTATCCTTTTCTGTACGGAACTGGACTTAATTGGCTGCCGCTCAAAGATTGTATTTTTCATCACCAACAACCCAAAATCATCTACTCACACACACACACACACACACACACACACAGTTTTCCGCGCGTGCCCTGTATGCATACACGGCCGCCTCGGACACTGAGCTTGGATTTGGGGCCGGTGATGTCCTTTCCGTACTTGAGCCAGATGACGACGGATGGTGGAAGTGCCAGGACGCATCCGGGGCCGTTGCCTATGCACCCGCGTCATACCTGGAACGCATTGAGGGCTAATTGGTGGCTCTCTGTCCCTCCCTCTCTTTGTGTGTGGTTGGAGTCGTTATGCCTGGTGTTTTGAGTACTGAAGCCTCTCTGACTTGCGATGTTCTTTGGGCCTAGCGCGGCTACACTGACCAGTCAAAGCTTTTGAGAGCACACTCAGATGTAAACGCGATTCTGTCACTGACTGTTGTTTATGTAAGGGCAAAGAGTTTGGTGAGATCAATCACATTGACTTTCTGCCAAATGCGCGCGTACTGCATACCGTCACGGCACTCACAATTAAGAGGCCACTTGGACATATATAATACATGTATTATACTCGAATGCCCGTGACTCTCGTTACTGACCGTCAGATGTTCAGGCCCTGATCTCTCAGTGCACCGTCATTATGCAGCGAAAACGGAAAAATAAGAATGATCCCTGCATACACCGCCTCGGGAATCGGCAGAGTCTCTGACGGTGTGCGGCATCCTTGCTTTGCACACGGCTTCCCAAGATAAAACATCTGGAAGACAGTCTCGCAGTCTCGGCTTCAGAGGGTGTGGGCATAGTCTAAGCAAGCACTGACCATTCAGAGTATTGTCTTGTGAAGCAATGAAGCGATAGATTGGAGTCCACTGCAGATATTAGCCGGCAGCCGGCCGCCGCCCGCGAGCTATTAATAGGCTGAGCACCGAACAGACTCGGGCACATCACTCGGCAACGCCTGTCCACCGTACCGTCGCCGTGCTGTCAGCGAGTGGCATGAAGATGGCCTGAAACTGAGCCGGCGCACTGAAAACTGTTCAGGCGCGGCACAGTCCGGCTGACAGTCAGTGCACCGTGCCGGCCACCGGCGTGCCAGGGCCTGCGTGAGGATCGGAGTAACAATATTTATGGGGGGAAAATACCGCCGTCTGCCTGAACCGCCGCGGGACCGGCCCGCGGCCGGCTCTGCCGATTAAGTACCTCAGTTGTCAGTCCGGCGCGGCGGGAACCCTGCTTGGTTGTGTGCCGCTAATAACAGTCTCGGTGAGAGTGAAATTGACAACGACGTATTTGCTTATCGATCGGCTCTGTGGGCCACGGTTCAGCAGTCAGTTATCTTCAGGCGACGGCCGCTCAGTTACTCATGAGCTTAGCTGGTACAGTTCGGTACTGAAAATCTGATGAGTAACATGTAAGTTTAGTAACTTAGTAATGCGGCTTCTTACGATCGTATAAGTTACCTCCTGAAAATACCAGATTAAGTACTTATTTACCAGATGATTAAGTACTTGATCGGATAATTTTTGCACGGACGGACGGGCGTAATTTGCCAGTCGACACAAATCGCGGTTTATTTGAGTGTCAACAAAGGAATTTTGCAGTTGTGACAGACTCGGCTCAAATAAATTGGTCCCGAATGGCTGCGGGCGCGGCGTGGTCAAGGGGCGCCGGGACGACAGTGTACCCCACGCAGTACGGCCGCAATTGTACGACACAACTGCCTCGTATGCACGCCGCCACTGAAGGGACTTTACGCCTTGCCGGTATGGACAGCAGCAACGGTTCAACCCCGGGAGTGCTCGCGGACAACATCTTACTCGTTTTATCCCTTAAAATTGACAACAAGGGCAGTAAATGAATTCGGCGCGGGGGCCTGACGCAGTCGGTGGAAACAATCAGGACCGGCGCTCATTGGGTTGAGTCTCAACTGTCGCCAGTACATTGTTAAACAGTGTCTTGCTTCGCCGGGCTTGCTGCATCCGGCGGCGTGATTTATACCCAGATTGAAGGTGCCCGTCGACGACACAGAGTGCAGACTGATCAGATTCGCAACGCCGGACAATGTCGAGCCCACTGCCGAATTTCGCTGGTGAGGGGACCAGTGTGGGTTCCGCAGACTGCAGTTGCCCCGAGTGCACCGCGTCTAAATCGGCTTCCCAGCGCAGTAAGCCGAGGGCCGCAGTCGCACACGCGCGTACGTCAGGTATTCGCCCTTCCAACAAGGTACTGCTGAGTGCATTGGTCGCCGCACTATGTATGTTGTGCCAAATCCATCGCGTTGCTGCTGCCGGATGTCCCAGCTCTTGCAATTGTGACGTTAACGACGCAGGAGTTGTCCTTTCGTGCACATTTCCGGCAAACACGACAAACTTGTGAGTATGGGAAACTGACTCATTCCACGGTACGCTACTGTCGTGTGTTTTCGACGCGAGGCCGTAGTGCCAGTGTGTCGGCATCGCACGAGCTGATGACAACAGAAAATGCTTTAGTTGGCCGACCAACTCAGTGAACCTAGGCTCAACTAACTTGCACCGTTGTGTTCCTGACGTGTTAGTAATAGTGTGATGCAGCTGATAATTCGACAAAGTGTCATCTGTCCAACGGCCATCCGTGTTGGCACAACTGGATCTTATGCCTCAGGATGCGTGCGGGCATTAATATTGTATTGAGTCTCGGTTTACACAGCACTGTAGGTCCGATTTCAGTTGGCCGTGTGTGATGCCCACTACCTACGGCTGACTCTGTGCCGCTACTATAACTGGTGTTTCTCCAATCCGTGTATTAATACGCATTCTGCAGGAATTGGTCCTTCATGAACATCAAGTCGATCGCCAGTGGGCTTTTCGATAGCGCCAATCTAACCAATTTAATAGGCCTGTAAGTAATCTGACGGAATGTTATCCTGTGCTATCGCAATATGAATGTCATGACTTTCGGCAATTACTGCATGTACTCTCTGCGGCTTTCTGCGACTCCCCTGCTCCCTACTATTGCCGCGCATGATTGCCCAATTCAGTTGGTGCACCCGGCTGTCGCTACGGGGGCTTCTAACCCCTTCGTCTGTAACACCAATTGGACATTATTGCAGTTCGCTCGGCACGAACCAACTCACGGCGCTTCCAAGTGGTATATTCAACAATCTCAGGAAGTTAGAAACACTGTGAGTCGTCGGCGCGGCTCATCGGTTTCCTCCGTTCCGAGCTGTACTGTAGCGCAACAGATTGACTGCCCAGTGACTCGTAGATCCTCACTAACCGAATCTTTTTTGAATGGCTCGACTGTCATTGCTTGGATTCTATGCACTAATGCACACAATGCCACTTTTATCGCTCCATTACAGCCAGCTCTACCAAAACCAAATTGCGGTGCTTCCAAGTGGCATATTCGATAACCTCACTGCGCTGACTACGCTGTGAGTACGAAGCAATAGGTCGATGTTCTATAATAGTCGTAAATCGTACGCCTAACCCTCCACAAACCCCTTCAGGTCGCATCCTGGCATTGCATTGGATTGTGTGCCCGCTGACCGCTGCAGTACCTGCACTCGTCTGCCATTCATGACACTCTGACTGCAGTTTGATTCATCAGAACAAGTTTACGATTCTTCCAAATGGAATATTTGACCAGCTAACGAAGCTGAGAGAATTGTGAGTAAGCAATTGGTTGTATATTTTTTCAAGTTTTACTTGCCACACATGATGACACAAAGAAAATGCATGGCACATGTTCTCCCTCTAATCAATAATTCGGTTCACTCTGTCGCCGGTCGACTGACTCGGCAACACTCCATATTAATAATTAAATATGCGCCGGACTTGCAGACAGCTACAAAGTAACCTACTCACGACGCTTCCACCCGGAATATTCGATAATCTCACGGCATTAAGAATCCTGTGAGTGAACTAAAACTGCAAGCATTCTGTGTTTGTCTATCAAGCCGAGTACATCGCTCAAAATCTTCAGTCACTCGCCACTTGCACTCCATATGATTTTACATGCAGACAACTCCAGTCAAACCAGATTGTAGCACCCCCAACTGGCGGAATATTTTCCGCTCTCCTCAACTTGACCACGTTGTGAGTAGCGCCGCGCGGGGCAATTTGGCCGGCCGTTTTGCATCTGCGACACTGTGTGTAGTGGCAGGCGAGTCCGTGGCTAATTCATGTCATGGCAACTTGTTTTTTGTTTCGCTTGTACTGACTCTTTCAGGTATCTGGGATCAAACAAGATCTCGACGATTCCAAGCGGGATATTCGACAAGCTCACTTCGGTAACTCAACTGTGAGTAAAAACAAGTACCCGTTTTTTCAAACTTTTCGTTGTAAGTGTGTGGCAAATAGTAAGTACTACCTAAAGTATATAATAACTGCAAAGGGCATGTCTACTATAATTATATCGTCCAGAATAGACGGTTCAAATCTGACCGTGACTATGTGCGATGCCGGCCGAATTGTAATCTATTTTCCGTGCAGACAGCTCCATTCGAACGAGATTGTGGAACTTCCAAGCGGGATATTCGACAAGCTCACTGCGCTGTCCAAACTGTGAGTACTGTAGCGCCGGTGCAATTTTACTGTTTTACGTTTTGCCGATCTGCGACACTGTCAGTATCAATGTACTCATTAAGCATACAAAACTGCAAATGGCATTTTTAATGTCTACTATAAGAACTGGATATCCGGATGCCTGAGAATTATAGACGGTTCAAATCTGACGGACCTTTGTGTGACTTCCGCGGCGCCCAATTGTGACTCTATTTTACATGCAGACAGCTCCAATCGAACAAGATTGCGGCTCTTCCAAGCGGGATATTTGACAAACTCACTGCGTTGACCTATCTGTGAGTACAAAGTACCTAATTTCAAACTTTTCTTTGTAAATAGCAAATTGTATACTTTCTCATAAAAAAACACTGGAAATGGCATGTATAATAATATGATCGTGATGCCTGAGAATAGGCGGTTCAAATCTGACACCGTGACTGGGCGTGACGCCGCCGCTGCCGGCCCGAATTGTGGTCTATTTTACAAGCAGAGATCTCCAGTCAAACAAGATTGTGACACTTCCAAGCGGGATATTCGATGGGCTCATTACATTGAACACGCTGTGAGTGGCGCCGGTGCTGATTTGCCGCTGTTTTGCATGGCTGCTGCGACACTGCATGCACTGGTCAGTGAGTGACTGATTCATGTCATGGCATTCTAAACTTGTGGCCGCCGCCGGCTTGCACATCTGACTTTTCAGGTATCTTATATCAAACAATATCACGACACTTCCAAGCGGGATTTTCGATAACCTTACCTCGCTGAATGACCTGTGAGTTAACCAGTGCAAACTCTGGAATCTCCGAAAATCGGATTGTTATGAATAGGATAGCTTGAGTTTGGTTGTGAATTTTGTGGGCCGGCCGGCCCGGCTGATACTGGCCTGCATGCTTTGCTCACATTACATGTTAGTAATGCAATCAGATTGATGTAATTTAATGTAGAATTTGGGCCGTTTCCGCAGCCAGTCATCCATGCCGAGTGTAATCATATTGCCATCTGTCTTTAAATCCAGTGCGCTCAACTCGAACAAGATCATGACCCTTCCCAGCAAGATATTTGACAAGCTCACCAACCTAAGACTGCTGTGAGTGGGAAAGCCCACACCTCCTTCTGTAGATTGTCCAATGTCACGTCACATCGGCTGTTCAGATCTGAGTGATCTATACATTTCGTGATGTATTATACGTATACCCTCTGAGACTGTCAGCAATGATCCATTTCGATCTCGACTGATCGACTAACAGTATTCTCCGTCGGGCTTTACGAAATGACTTCAATCCGATGACAGCTATCTCGGATCAAACAGCATCACAACAATACCGAGTGGGATATTCGACAAGCTCACTGCTCTGACTTCGCTGTGAGTGATACTGTATGACCACCGAGACCACTGCACTAAAAATCGCCGTTAATTATGTAATGTCCAACTCGGCTTACTGTACTTGTGTGCAGCAATTAACAGACCGCAACCTTTAATCGCTCATCCATTTGTGGTTCCTGCATTCACAACACTTCAGTTCTTGCAACTCGTACAACTGACTTGGCTATCTTCGACTTTTTCACATAAATTATAATTTGTTACAGTCGACTCCAATCGAATAATATTACGACGCTTCCAAGCGGAATATTCGACAAGCTCACGGCCTTAACAACAGCGCAGCTGTAAGTGGGAACAGCAAGACAAGTCACTTTAGATGTGCTGCTTTTCACGGTGGAATGCCGGTTGCAATCAGTATGCCTGGTTTTATTTGGGTTCAGTTACTCTGCCATTGACATGACATTACTAACACTCGACATGATTGTGACATCCGCACTTTATGATTGCAGCGTTGTCAGTCCAAATCCAGGCAGCAAGGCGAAAATTTCCTGCTCCAACAGCGACAGCCATTGCGTCGTAAAGACATGCTCCCTCGGATGTTTTTGTGACGCAGGTTGGACCGGTGCCAACTGTTCGTCAGTGTGTCCTTCCGGGACTTTTGGATCGGATTGCGCAACTCTGTGCGAATCAGTATGTCTGAATGGTGCGACGTGCAATCGTTTCACTGGCGCATGTAATTGCACCGTGGGCTGGACAGGCGCCATGTGTGAACTGCCCTGCGCCAGCGGCATTTATGGTGCCAATTGCAGCCAACAATGCGACTGTCGAAACGGCCAGACTGACTGCAATCGATTCACGGGAGCGTGCACGTGCACCGTAGCGGGCTGGACGGGCTTCAACTGCGACATTCAATGCCCTAGGGACCGATTTGGTGTCAACTGCATGAACAATTGTTCATGTAGTAACGGCGCGCAATGCGATCGTTTTACCGGATGTGTGTGCACCGCGGGGTGGACTGGCACCAACTGCGATACGGCCTGTGCAGGCAACAAGTACGGCGCAAATTGTACAATGAATTGCAACTGCAATAACGGCACCTGCAATGCAGCAACGGGCGCCTGCACATGCGACTTTGGCTGGACCGGCCCAATTTGCAACGTGCCTGTCTCTCCGCCTGCCCCCAGGGTCAATGCCACAATGGAATCGAGCCCCTATGGCGTTGGAATTCGACTTAGGTGGACACATGACGAGGTCGGACGGCGTGCGTGGGGCCCATGGCATTACGAAATCAAGCGATCCGGCTGCTCCTCTCAGGTGTTTCAGGTGAGTTTAATTTTGCCAAATTACGCCGGGGGTGATCTCGATTACAATGGTTCAATTTTCCTCAATGATTAGATTTGACTGTAATCGACAAACTGTAGTGGTGCGTGCAGCCCCAAAGTTATAAGTTGTTAGTGTCATGGCCGTATCCGATTACGTCCTTGGACTGACTTCTGTAAGTTTTATAATCTCCATTAATGCCCTCTTTGATGCATGCACGCAACACATAACAGGTCGGTGACACAAACACATTCCTGGATGGTCCACTTGTTCTTGGCGCGGACTACTTGTACTTTGTCACGACCATCAACAGCAAAAATGTTTCATCGGAAAAGGCCTCTGCAGTAATTGAAAATCTTAAAAAGACAGATCCTCCGTCGCCCCCGTTCTCCGTCTCGTCGACTCCCACCCTCAATCCCGACAATCCACTTCAGCCCATCATCAAGTTCACGTGGAAGGAGGACACGAGCAGCGGCCCGATGATCAAGACGATAATATCACGTGACGGCATCGAACTTCTCAACGGACGCACGGTGACGGAGTACAGCGATCTCAACGTTGAGTTTGGCAAAACCTACGCTTACGAAATCGTCAGTGTCAATGAGTACGGAAGTTCGACCCCGACACAGTTCAACGAGACGGCTTCTATTGGCTCGATCGATTCCGGCATGGGAGGGTCGTCATCTTCGGCGAATGTTGCGGGGCCCATTGCTGGCGGTGTCGTTGGTGCAGTGGTTGGCGCCGCAGGCGTTGTCCTGAGTATTCTCTTTGTCCGCAAGCGCAGTTCGCGCAAGAAGATGGACGAACTTGCTCGCTCAGAGCTTGCGCTGATCGATACTGTCGTGCGGCGCCCTGAGATTGCCGAGATTGAAATTTCCGGATCCTGCATCCTTCTGCGAAATCGGATTGGCGGTGGGTACAGTATATAATGTCAGGCGCCTTGAATGTAAAATCTGAAAAGGAAGACATGGGGAATTGCGTGTTAGTCTCGGTGATGCATGTACTGTCATGCAGGATATATGTGTGGCCTATCACGTGCACGACGATTTTGGCATGCAGTAGCCAGTCTTAACTAAGTCCCGGTGGAGTGTGTATTGTATCGAAGAATGTCAGTTTCTTTGTGCTCTGCATGTGTAAATTAAAGCCCCTCAGAGTCGCAAAAGAAGATAAGATTTATAACACCTGTACATTTTGTTTTTTTTGGAATTTGGTACCGGACAGAGGGAGAGTTTGGTGAGGTATATCTTGCTGATGTCACGCTGGCCAGCAAAGGCCATGCGGTGGTGCAGGCGGCTGTCAAGACGTTCAAGGTGACGTCGCTGTCATCTGTTGACGAAATCCGATCGGCGCGGAGTGCGTTTATGGCAGAAATCGACCTCATGCGGACCATTCCCAGCCACCCCAATATCATTGAGCTGATCGGCGTCTGCACACAGGTCAGTGGGTTGCATAGCAGTTATAGTGGCAAAATGCCGGCGTGCATGCAGTCAGGGCAGTGCAGACAGGGCAGTCATGTCGCTCACGCCCGGATAACTTGGATTTATCCATTGCTGATTGGAATCACATTTGAACAATGATGAGTGAAGTTTTAATGGTACCGGTACCGGTAATTGAAGGGGTGTTTGAATCAACTCGGCAGGCTGTAGTATGTGTTGGCTGCCAGTGCAAGTTTTTCGACTCTGCCGCAAGAATCCTTGACTTTGCCGCAGACAACAGCCTCGGCTGTTGTTGCGTATGCCATGGTTAACATTTTTACTAACTGAACTCTGCACATTTGCAATGTTATTACGGTTTCTTTTCATTAATGCATTTGTTTGCAGAGCGACCCCAACTGCATGGTCCTTGAGTTTGCTGCCCACGGCGACCTCCGCCACTTTCTCACCGACAGGAAGGGCAGTCAGGATTTTACCTCAACGGACCTTCTCTGCTTTTGCATCGGTGAGGCGTCACTCGACACACATAATATTGACCAAATGTTCAGAGACAGTTCAAGCTGCTGGCCCCTAGATCCAGCGTCGGTGGCCTGCTATGATGGATACTATGCATGTTTCTCTGCTTCATCGGCAACCCAATTTTAAAAGTCTAATCCTGCTGCACATATATGTCTGTTGAGCCACCGCTGGCTTTATTACTTTGCGGAATGACACACCATTTATGAGAGTTTCTTGCCTGATTGACATCACTGTCCTCATTGACAAACTTAGACATTGCGCGTGGAATGGAGCACCTTGCAAAGTGCCAGATTGTCCACAGGTATGGTGTGTGTGTGTGTGTGTGGTGTCGTGGTGTAATTATAATTATTCCGCAGTCACCATGACAGCACAATGTGGGCTTTTACACTACTGTAAATCGGTCGATGTTAACAAGGATTGTGTCACGTGCCGTCATGATATTCAGTGTGAATTCAGCTCAATAGCTAATAATGACAATGCGGTGCAATCACTAGCAGTACTGCAGGTCACAGTGCACCTGTAGTCATTCTGTTGCGTTGAATCGGAGTACTCATTGTGATGCCGGCTCACTAGTCTGTAATCATAAAACACGATTGAATTTAATGCACTGCAGAGATCTCGCGGCGCGCAACTGCATGGTCGTTGCTGGTCCGCGCTCTCCGTCAAACTCGCTGGAAAAGGGCTGGAAGCTGAGTCCCAAGGCCCAGGTGATTGTGAAGGTTGCCGACATGGGACTGTCGCGCGACACTGGCGGTAGCGGAGATTACTACGTCGCCAAGACAAGGAGGAAGCTACCCGTCAAATGGTCAGTGTTCGTGGTTGTTAACTGCTAGGAAAGTGAGGCAAAGTATTAACCTGCTGCTGTTGCACCAGAGAGTGAAACCGGCTTGCCTCCTGTGACGTCATGCTGGCCTCATCATCTGCTTGCTGTGCTTACTTTCCGCTTATACATGTACGCAATAGGATGGCAATTGAAAGCCTTCAAGGTCGCATATTCACCCATTCCTCGGACGTGTGGTCGTTTGGCATTGTGATGTGGGAGGTGTTTGCGCGCGGGGCCAAGCCTTATCCCGGAGTTGAGAATCATGCCGTATCAAGTGAGTAGCCGTACCATTGACAGTAACTCAGTACTTTTGCCATTGACTCTAGTCAGTGCACTCTGCTTCTAAGTGACAGTCTGGGAGTCTGTGCATATTATATCCGATGACGCTTTTCATCCCTTGCCCGGGACTGTCAATATGTGCGTCCGTATATGCCCAACGTACTGTGTGTCTCTGCGCACAGTACATGCCGACTACAGTGTGACAGTTAAATCACATGCGGGTACTTTCGGTTGCGTGCTGACGCAGTGCTGCGGCGCACGAGAGTTATTTGACACACGCGTAATAACTTGAAGCAAATCCGGACCTGCGTTGCATCACAGCCTATCTCTCTCTGAACAAACGCATGGACCCCCCGAAAGACTGTCCAACATCGGTTGCAACAGTGATGGAGGCTTGTTGGAGGAAGCATCCGGAAACACGCCCGGCTTTTGCACAGGTCGCTTTGCAGCTCCAGCGAGCCATGGCGGAGCTGTGTGGTGGCGCAGCGGGTAGCAGCGGTGGCGGCAAAAATATCTATGGCACGGAGCCGCACAAGGGTGGCGGGACCGTGGGCTATGGCACGGAATTGCCGTACGCCCAGACTGCCTCGGGTAACGGCGGTGGCGGCAAAAAGGTCAACGGCACTGAGTCGCACAAGGGCGGCGGGGCCTTGGGCTATCGCACAGACTCGTACGCCCAGCTTGTCCCAGAAGAAACATATGCAGAGACAGTTCCGGAGGATCTGACAATTGAATATGGGGGGATTCTGGATGCGTAACGTAACTTACAATTAAAGCGCGCGGCATCCGTCGTCATTAATTATGTGGACTCGACAAGGGGCATGATGACCACTGTCAATGCATGTTTCGCACTCAGTACCATCCAGTACTATTTGTTAACGTTGCAAGTACGGCAACTTCAGTTGTGTACATCGAATGCGGCAATCTTCTCCAGGCACCGAGTACCTTGTGACAGTCCCACAATATTACTCATTTCCGCAAGCCTGGGGAGCCGCTTAACATTACTAAGTTAA
>CALSCR010003555.1:0-15675 GCA_943704495.1 Pigoraptor chileana | reverse complement strand
CCCCACCGCATCCAACACACCATACACAGCGACAAGCGACGCCAACGCCGCCATCCGCCCTCGCAACGTGATCTTTATGATCAGTGATGGATATGGGCCGGCGGCGCAGACACTTGCGCGCACGTTTGTTTCGGGAGGCATTGTACAACCGCACGACGAAAAGACTGCAATGGTTGGTGTTCGCATGGAGCCTGGTTTGCATGATGTCCTTACTGTTGTAGACGATAGTATCTTCTCGCGTTGTATCAACAACGATGCAGTTGGAATGTTTGCCTAAACACTTCCACGCACCCACCCACGCAAACACAACACATTTTCCCCTTTGTTGGAATTGCTGTTTTCAATCATTCGTGGTGTTAAGACAGCAACAACCACCACACTAAGTATCTCACTGTGTGTTTTCCCTCATGTTATATGCGACAGGATTCCTATCTAGTTGGCACATCGCGAAGTCGCTCCAGTTCATCCTTTATAACCGACTCTGCTGCGGGCGCGACTGCCTTCTCGTGCGGCATCAAGTCGCACAATAGAGGCATTGGGGGTGAGTGTGGCCGGATATAAAATAACTTATGCATGTGTGTGCGCGTGTATGTGTTTGTATATACATGTGCGTGTTTGTATGAATGTATGTGTTTTTGGATGTGGATGTGGATGTGGATGTGGATGTGGATGTGGATGTGGATGTGGATGTGGATGTGGATGTGGATGTGGATGTGGATGTGGATGTGTATGTGTATGTGTATGTGCTATGTGTATGTGTATGTATATGTGTATGTGTATGTGTATGTGTATGTGGAAGTGTATGTGGATGTGTATGTGTATGTGTATGTGCTTTGTGTGTGTGCATGCTTGCATGTGTCCGCCAGTTGTATTCCGTGATGCATCGCACAACCCCATCTCTCCTCCACATCTCCTCACCCCACGCAACATTCCAACATCCCACATGTGAACATCCCGTCAATCCCGACCGAATAAAGTGGACGCCAACGACAGTCCATGTGGCACCATTCTCGAGGCCGCCAAGGCTGCGGGATACGGCACGGGCGTCGTTGTGACGTCTTATCTTGCGGATGCGACCCCCGCGTCGTATGCAGCGCACGTGGCCGATCGATCGTCCAAGGGCACAATTGCAAAGCAGATGGTGCGAGATGATATGGTTTGCCGTTTTATACATTGGCAGCTGTATTGGCTTGGCTGCTTTTCACTATGGATTTGTGTGTGTGTGTGTGTCTGTGGCCATCTCTAGCCCATGAATGCATCTGTCTTGTTTGTGGAGTCCGTGGCACCTAAGAGTGAAATCCTACATTTATATTTGCATCACCTAATGCTTCTCTCCCATGCCCTGTATCCCATTGTGTTCGCGAGTACAGATGACCCTCGGCATTGATGTGATGATGGGCGGCGGGCTAGGATACTTTGTTCCCAAGGAGGATCCCCGCTCACTGCGCACGGACAGCACCGACCTGCTTGGTGTTGCACGCAACGCATCGTATTCTGTTATCACGGATGCAGATCAACTGCAGCAGCTCTCGAGGTGTGTGTGTGTGTGTGCTTTGTGTGCGTGTGCGTATTTTTGTCTCTTCTCTGCGCCGTTACGATCGACCTTTGAATGTATGTTGTACCTCTTTTCAAACTTGTGAATTGCACGATGTGAGGGTATGTGACTGAGCGTCAGCAAGCTCAGATTGACTAATATATGTATGTTTGTTTTGTATGTTTTTGTTTGTGTGCGTGCGTGCGTATGTGCGCGCGCACCCATTTGATCTATGCAGTCTTCCCGTGCTTGGCCTATTCAGTCGCGAGTACATGGACCTCGTCATCGACCGGAATCACCTCGGTAATGACGCAACTTCTCCGTCACCGCGACAGCCCTCCCTGTGGGAGATGGTGGATGCGTCCCTGCGCTTGCTCACAACAGCAACGGCACGGTCGGAAAAGGGCTTCTTCTTGCTTGTGGAAGGCAGCCAGATTGGTGTGTGGGGTCATCGCGCTTTGCATTCATTCATTCGCATGTGTGTGTGTGTTGCCACCTACCGACTGTTGGGGTTTGTCGATTTAAGTCATCTGAATAGTGGCCAGACATGTCCTCACACACCCGTAAATGCCACACTGACACACTGACACACATACTTATATTTGTGTATATATCCATGCATGTGATCGCCCCCCCCCCCCCCCCCCCCCACACACAAATGGCACACATATCCGCGTCATACACACATGCATACGCACACACCACAACCCATCCACTCTGCAGACATTGCGGGCCACATGAACGACGCAGCAGCCCTCGCACGCGAGACTGTCGAATACAACGACATGTTTAGTCACGTGATTCGTTATGCGGATGGAAGAGGCGACACACTCATTGTTTCGGTGCGTTTTTGTGTCTGCTTCTCATGTATGCAAAAAATGATTTAACTGAAAATTCACAACCCTTTCTGTTGCTTTGCCTCTGACGATATTAATCTTTGATTGCACGTTCAGACATCCGATCATGAGACGGGCGGCCTTACCCTTGGATACCAGTACAACGACGGGGGCATTCCGCACAGTGAGTGATGTGATCCATGTGATTACGTTCGTATGCTCGTGTCGGAGTTGTATGTTGCTTGTTCTCACCTTTCTGACACCACTACTCGAAGAATCTCACATAAGCAATGCTCATTCTGCGACTCCGTCACTCCTTCGCTCTGTCAATCCGTCACTCTGTCTCTACATCACTCTCCTCCCTCTTACGCCTCACCATTTGCCAGACTACGAATGGGACGTTGAGCCGCTGCGTCGAGCAAACCGGTCGACCTATGCTGTTGCCATGGAGCTTTTCACCGCGGCACGTGCGTCGATCCTCACAGAGACATTTGTGAGGGAGCACTGTCTGTCCGGGCTTCTTGGCATATCGGATGCAACGGCTGCAGAGGTGTCTACCATCGTACAGCTTGCAACGACGGAGAGTGTTGAATTGTCGTCTCCTTCAACGGTCCAATTCAGCCGCCTCGCGTTTCAACTCGGGCGTCTGGTGAACAGCCGCTGTGGGATTGGGTTCACGACGCAGGGACACACCGCAGTCGATGTGAATATTTACGCACACGGACCATCGTCGTCCAAGTTTGTTGGCAATTGGGATAATACGGACGTTGGCCTGCACATGTGGGACATCATGCAACTCGATCGGACAGCGACAACCGCTTCGATAAAGAGGTATGTGCTGGGAAATGTTTGGTTATGTCGTTTTATTCGTAGATGCTGGGGCACATCTCATTTGCATGGTTATTCAAATTTGGGGGTTTACTTATTGTGTCAAATTGTCCATGTGGCCGTCCCAATAGGAAATTTGGCGACAACGTGACCCGTCGCTCTGGAAGCGACGCCACGGAGAACCGCGATCTTTTCCATGATGCACTGTAATTTGATGCGAATTACTCTTCATTGTCTTTGTTATCGACTAAGCGCGGATCGTGTTCTTGCTTGTGATTTAAATTGCTTTTTAATGTTTCTTTACTCGGCACGCGACATATATATAACTGAGTGAGTACTAAGTGCTCCTAGTGCCGTGCATCGTCAGTCACTTCCGAGTTTGTTGTCTATGACGCTCTTGCATCGGTATTGGACTTGTTTGTTTGTTCCATCCATACTGTTTGTTTTTACGATGAAGGGTTACGATCGGAAAATGGGATCACGATCGTAAAGTATTTTGGCGCGCAAAGTTTTTGAAATTTCAAAAAACCTAAGTTTTAGTGATTATTTGGCGGCTCAACTGGACCAACTGACCCTGACGCCCGGCACGACAACACACAGTCTGCCATCAAACACAACCAACACACGACGCTTATGCATCCACCGACACGGTCATGCATATGCACGCGCGCATGCAGGCATGAGTCGCTCTTTGTACTTTATTTGAATGACTGTGAATTTGCTAATATCTGAATCGCTGAAACCGGTAGATTAGGTAATAGGCATACTTTCGGTAGATAGTCGGGGTGGACAGAAGCCCCGCGGAGTTTTACCCCCATTTTCACAGCACGCACTTGTGTTGTGGAAAGGGTACTCTCCAACGTTACTGTTGAGCCGTGTGTACTGTTTCTCTGCACAAGGAAAAACAGCCATCGCTCGTACTAGGGATTAGCATTCAGCTACGCTTTAGAAAACCAAAAGCACACCATGTCGTGGATCAACAACGACTGGAAGGATGGCCTCAGCGGCCAGGCCCAGACAAAGGTCAGGGAGATGGAGCACGCCATCGAATCCTGCCAAAGCGTCATCAAACAAAAGGATGTGAAAATGTCCAACCTCGAGGTATGTCGTCGCGCCTTAAATGAAATGCGATGCAGCTGAGTGCCCTCACTTTAATGTTGGTGTTATATTTGCTGTATTCTATGCTCCACAATATCTCAGTAAGCACGCTTATTTGCTCACATTTGTTTCGACTCGCACTTTGACGTATTCAACAATGCAGTCTGCCATCGAAAAGATTCGAAAGTAAGTCCTATTTCGTGTGGTCAATGCTGCATGCCCTTTCACACCTGTTGTTCATTAAAATTGCTTGTCTTTGGTATGTACGCACAGTTCATTGCGCTCACCGAATGCAACCACCATTCTACCAATATTCTCCGTCGTCCCAGTGAGCTCAAGGAAGAAAAACAGGAGCGGTCCAACATGCAGAGGGAGCTGCGGGAGGCAGGTGATCTCGCCCGCTCGCTCGACGCCGCCAACAAGAAGGCTGCATCTGACATCAAGCACAAGGAGGAGTTCATTGCCTCTATCAACGGTCAGCTGAAAAAGGCAAAGGAGGCCATGGAGACGGCGACGGCGCGCGCAAATGCACTGCAGAGGGACTTTGAACAGGTGCATTTGCGTATGCTTTTTTGGGTCTTTATTTGCGATACCCCACTGTGCCGTTTTTTAGTCACAATCAAAAACGTACACTCACACACACATTCTATGTTGCAAAGTGGTCATGCCAAAAAATGCAAGAATACTCATCCCGTCCACTTTATCTTCTCGTAAATCGATCTTGCCATTATACACACCGCTGTGCGCACCCATAGGCACGTGCCAGTGCGGATGCGTCTCACCGCGCCCACGAGAACGAAATGCGACAGGCCAAGCAGTCGATCGACCAACTCGAAAAGCTCGTCAAGCAAGAAAAAGAGGCGTCTGCGCGCGTGATGGTATGTGCGTCGTGTTGTCTTTTTTGAGCGTATTTGTGCATGGCAGGTTATACAGTTGCAATAACGTGTGCAGTTGTTATTATCTCGACAGAATTTATTCCGTTATTGTGTTATCCCGTTGGTCTTTGTGCGACAATCCGCACTCACTAGGCCTCGAATCTATCCATCCATGCATCTGCAACACTAACAATCCCTCCAGGCCGAGAAACGCGATTCCGAGGCTCGGTTCTCACGCGAGTCGGAAGAACTCAACCGGCGCATCCGCAACGCAGAGGCATCAAGTGCACGTGAGGTGGAGGCCTTCCGTCTGCGCGCATCTGCCGCCGAGACAAAGCTAGAGAGGACGTCGGAAGAGCTGGATCGTATCCGCAACGAACTCAGCCGCATGCGCTCGGACGCTGCAAGGGAGATCGAGGCACTCGCCGGAAAGTGCGGCGGTGCCGATGCCTTTGCAGCCGAATTGAAGGTGAAGGCAGAGAATGCCATCCGGGACTGCGAGCGCCGGATGACAGAGACGACAGTGTGCGTGCAAGAAGAGCGCGATGGGCACGCCGCCGCCGTGACGGACCTCAGCGCTGCACTTGCGGCGTCGGAAGCGGGTCGCGTTGCTGCAGAGCAGTCGGCCGAGCAGCTCAGGAGCCTCCTTGCCGAAGCCCAGCGGCAGGTGGGCATCCCTCTTTTTTTTTGTTTTTTTTTTGCCTTTTGTGTATGTTTTTTGTTTGTTCTATTATTATTATTATTATTATTATTGATAATACTTATTTATTCATTGTGATAGGGATGAATGTCGTTGTTATCGGTTGCTTGTTTGCTTGTTGATAGGCGGATTGGTATGCAATTGAAAGGGGGTTTGAGGTTTTTTTGTTTTGTTCTCTTTTTATTGTTTGGCAGTTTTACACACCAACGCTCAAAGATTGCCACACTTTGGTTAATATGTTTCGCTATGTATCACATCCGAAAGAAGCTCATTTCCACTTATTCTTGCCTGTGATGACGTCTTCTTTGCCACCCGTGCATGCCCAGGCTCAGCACGCCCCCGCCCCCGTGCGTGACATCTTTGAAACCGTCCCTGCAGTCTTCCAGCAACAACAGCAGCAACAGCAGCAACAACATCACCAAACCACAACGGGATCATCGACAACACCTGCGTCCGATCTGATCAACATGGACGAAGTTGTTGCTCCCGCCAAGTCCTCTGTCGCTGCCAGCGGCCTTCTTGATGGCCCATCTCCCGACCTCGAGGCTGCCACGCGCGCACTCGCAGAGACAGAGGCAGCGGCAAGGGATCTCCGCTTCCGCCTGTCGTCCGCCGAGGCAGTTGTTGCAGAAACGCGCGCGAATGCAGAGAGGGCGACGGCAGAGCTCACCGCTCAACTCGCCACCGCGTATGCGCGCGCAGAATCTGCCGAGGCCTCGCGGAATGTTTGTGACCACGATGCTGCGGAGGCACGTGCCAAGTTGTCCCTGGCAACGGCGGCGGCGGACGCACTTCGGGCGCGCCTCGGTGACATGGAGTTCAAAACGGCGTCGGCAGCTGCATCTGTCTCTGAAATGCAATCGCGTCTTGATGTTGCTCTTGCTGAAGTCCAGACGCTGAGTCACTCGCTTGAGCGTGCCGAACTTGCCGCCCGCACTGCGATTGATGCGTCTGAGTCCCTCAAAGCGCGCCTGGAACCCGAGCTTGTCAGGACCCGCGACGAACTCTGCCGTGCCACTGTAGACCTTGCGGGCGCCAAGACAGAGGCGGATGTGCTGCGATTGGAGGCAAAGTCGATGGCGGAGCAATTGTTGCTGTTGACGGGCGCATCGGACCACAACAACGCGGAAAGGGATGCACTTGCAGCCAAAGTGCGAACTCTGGAGGTCGAGGTGCAGTCTGCCGCCATGCGAATGGAGCAGCTCCAGTTTGACTTCGACGACTGTGCCGAGCGGGAGATGGACCTGGTTGCCCGCTTGGACCGCGCCACGGAAGCACACGCACGTGCGGAGACTGAGGTTGCACGGCTGTCGTTGCTTCTTTCCAAGGCCGAGGAAGCCGGTGTTGCGCTCGGACAAAAGGTATCCAAGCTCGAACTGGATGCGGTAATGTTGCGCGGGCAGCTCGATGATGCCACGAATGCCGCCGAAAACTACTCTGCAGTCGCACGCACCCGCGACGGCACCATTACCGAGCTTCAGGCCAAGCTAAGCGCGCTCGGAGTGGACGCGGAGGCTCGAGACTCTGGACTGTCGTCCCAGGTTGCGGATTTGCGGGAAAAGCTGGCGAAGGCATTGAAGGATGTCGACTCAGCACAGCAAGTCATTGCGACACGGGATGCCGCTATCGCACAACTTCGCACGACACTCGAGGATGCCAACACGGCCGAGTCGCGCGCCTCACGCGAATTGGATTCACTGAAGGAGGAGATTGCGACGCGCATTGCGCAGATTGAATGCGCCACAACGGAAGCGTCCCGAATGCAAGCGTGTCTCAGCGTCACGTGCGCCGAAAAAGATGCGCTGTCCGCAGCTGTCGCCACAGCTAACGCGGCGCTCATGCGTGCAGAGGAACGGATTTCAGCACTCACGACCGAGGTTGATAGCCTCACGTCTGCCGTTTCAAGCATGCGAATGACTATAACGGAGCGGGACAATGCGCTATCCACTGTGTGCGCTGAGTTAGACAGCGTCCGCAAATCGTCGGATGCACAAAACAGCAGCATTTGCAATGATCTCGTCTTCATGCGCGAGCGTGCCGAGAAGGCAGAGTCTGACGCCGTCGCCGCCCTTGCGTCGAAGGAGGCACTTCACGCGACGTTGTCGCAGAAGATGGTCGCTATGGAAGCTCTCGTTGCATCAGCGGAAGCACGTGCTGACCAAGATGCCCAGGCGCTCAAGTCGAAGATTGAGCTGATGGAGATGGACATGGAAGATGCGACCGCTGCCGCCGAGTCTGCCGGTGTTGAGCTTTCGAACCTCAAGGCAGAGCGCGATGCTCTTGCAGGTAAACTGGCAGAAGCCACCAAGAGTGTCGCTGCCAAGGAATTGCAGCTGGAACGCAATGCCGAAGAGATGTCGTCTGCCGCGACACGGCTTGCGACGCTGGAGCGCGCCCACGCGGAGCAGTCGGCCATGTTTGCGTCCGCACAACAGTTGCTCGCATCAACGAAGGCCGACGCCGACTCTCGCATTGCCGAGATCTCGCGGGATGCCGAGAACGAGCGCACCCGCTCCAATGCTCTGTCGGTTGAACTCGACAATGCAAAGGACGTGCATACTATTACGGTCACGAAGCTTGGCGCTGCCGAGGATGCGCTTGCTACCGCACGCGGAACAGTGTCTGCGTTGGAAGCGCAGCTGAATTCACTTACTTTGGAGACGAACAACCTGCGGCGTCTCGTGGACGCAGCGACGGAGGAGAAGAATGCTGCGACTGCACTGGTGGACTCGCTGACACTTAAGGTCGCTTCAGGCGATGCGTTGATTGCTGACATGAAGCGTAGCCTTGCAGACGTCACCACGAGCTTCTCTGTCGAGCGTGAGACAACGACAAAGTCCATTGCATTGCAGCTGGATGATGCCCTCGCAAAGGTCGCCGCAGTAACAATCGAGCGTGACGGCCTCGTTTCGCGCGTCGCCAATGCTGAAGTAAATTCAGCCCGCCGCGAGGCTGAGGCTGAGTCTGCGAGGGAGGATGCGGACACGCTCGAGGAGATGCACACGACACTCCAGGCAAAGTTGGACGAAACGGTCGCCGCACTCGCCACCGCCAAGACGGATGTCGCCAATGCAAAGGACCAGCTGAATCAGCAGAAGACCGCCCTGGAAGAAGCAAATGCACGCGTGCGTGACGCTGAGAGTCTGCTTGCGGTGTCTCGTGCTCAGTGGGAGACGGAATCGACCGCCACTTCGGAGATAAAGTCTGCACTCACCGCCGAAATTGAGAAGCTCCGGAGCGAATGCGACCGACTGCGTGCGTCCGTCTCTGCGGCAGAGTCGCGCATCGAGGTGGTGTCGTCGACTCAGGCAGAGGCGATTGCAAGCCGCGATGCTCTTTTGGCAGAGATGGACGCCATCCGTGCGCATGCAGAACAGCTAGACGCCATGAACGCGCGCCTCGCAAGCGACGCCGAATCTCTCGACGCCACGCTGAAGAAGGAGCGACACGACACGGCCAAGTACGCCGAGGAGCTGTCTGCGGCATTGCGTGCGCACGAAGCCGACGCTGAAGCCGTCAGGTCGCGTGCGTCATCTGCGGCCAATGACGTGGCCCGCATTGAGGCTGAGAAGGAGAGCGTCCGCAAAGCGCTTGCAGCACTCGAATCGAAGCTGGAAACTGCACACGCAACAATTTTGCTCAAGGATGCGGACATTTCTGCGCTGTCTGCGAAGGTGAATGTGCTGTCCGCGGAGCGCACTGCCCTCGAATCGGCCGTCACCTCTCTTCGTGCGGATGTCGCCAACAAGGAGAGTGTGGTTGTGCGTCTCGAGACCGAAATGTCGAATGCGACAGAAGCGTCGAAACACTTGGAGAAGCGTTTTTCGGAGGACTGCGACAGTCTCACATCCCAGCTGTCTCTTGCCGAGGCCGACGTGCAGGAACTCAAATGCCGCCTCGACGCAGCAGATGACGCCGCCTTGAGCGCATCGTCTGATTTGGCCACAGCACGTGGTCAACTCGCGGAGACGCAGTCGAACCTTGAGGCATCGGAGCGCTCTGCTGCAGTTGCATGCGAGAAGATTTCGTCCCTGTCTGCGCAGTTGAAGACACTTGAAAGCGAGAAAACGTCGCTTCTACAGGCGGCGGCAGAGTCGGCAGATCGTATGTTGACGCTCACTGCCGCTGCAGACGAAAGCAAAGCCGCGGCACTTTGTGCAGCGTCCCGAGTCGATGAGCTCACTGCGGCCGTTAATGCGTTGAAAACCTCACTCGATGCATCCGCATCCGATTTGGACAACAAGAGGAGTGCGCTTGATGCAGCCCGTGCGCGGACTGCCGAGCTGGAGAAGAAAGTCACCATGGTTGAGATGGAATTATCTCTTGTGGCATCCACGCACGCCGAGAGCATTCGTGGTTTGGAGGCAGAGTGCCGTCGTCTTGAGGAGGAGCGCGATGCCGCAAAGAAGGCGGCCGACTCTCTTGCAGACACTCTTCGCGCAGCCAAAGTGCAGTGCAACGACGTGCAGAGGCAGAACCAGTCGCTCGCAAATGCTGTTGACGGGGACCAGCTCGCCTCGCAATCGAGCCTCGAGAAGATTGAGGAGCTCATTGCTGAGATTGAGCTGAAAAAGTGCGCCATTTCGGACCTCCAGGAGGCGCTGTCATCCAAGGAAACCGAGGCCGTCGCCCTCCGCCAAGCTCTCACTGACATGGAGGACTCGCTGATCGCATCACGTGACTCTGTGGCGGTGTCTGCGAAGGCTGCATTGTCTGGTGCCGGATGTGCGGATGCGCTTCTTAAAGCACAGGCTGCCGAGAACGCACGCACTGCAGTTGAGCTTGAGAGGACTCGCGCCCAGCTGGACGATGCACAGGGACAAATTGCGGGTCTGCGGGTGGATGTGGACAAGTACAAGGAGGATGTGCGTCACTTGCAGGGTGCGGCGGAGATGGCACGCCACGCAGCAACCGAGTCGGAGCGCAAGGTGGAGGATGCCAAGCGGGAGACGAAGCGTGCGCTCGCTGAGCTTGACGATGCTGCATCCGCACTGGAGACGGCAAAGTGCGCTGCGGCAGAGTATGCGACCGAAAAGGAGAAGCTGACGGTTGCATACCAGAACGCCAACGAGGCCGTCACAGCACTGCAGCGACAGCTCATTTCGGAGAAGGCGTACTACAAGGAGGAGGCGTCCACGGCGTCCAAGGGATGGGCTTCGCTCGTCGACGACGTTGCGCGTCTCGAAGCCAAGCTGAAGACTGCCGAGGAGGAGGTATCGCGGCTGAACTGCGAGTTGGCCGTGTCGAAGAAGGCTGCAGATGCACTTGACGCCGAGCTTGAAATGCTGCGCGAGACTGGAGCGGTGGGCGGGCAGTCGCTTGCGGATGAGTTTGCGGTGGGCTCGCTCGCACAGCTTGAAGACGAGAAGATGGCGCTTATTGCACGGATCAGTGGCATGGAATCGGAGGGAAGTGTGCTGAAGGACGCCGCATACAGTGCCAGGATGGCTTTGGAGGCTGAGCGTGCGCGCTGCCTCGCCCTTGAGCTTGAGCTAGGCGCCTTGAAAGAAGCGAATCTGTTGTCGTCACCGGGTGTGTCGCGTGATGATATGAACCCCCGGAAGCGTCGTCGATCGGGCCTGGAGTCTGGCTCCCCGACCGGTGATGTTGATGTGTCGTCCGTCGTCGGTGAAATTGGACGCGCACTCGCTGCAGCAGAGGACAAAATGTCCGAACTCGAGTGTGAGATTGCTCGCCTGACATCGGCTCTGTCTGGTGAGCGTGCGCTTCGTGCCACGGCTGAGGAGTCTGCAGAGAGACAGAAGGCCGCGCTTGTCGAGCGAATGGACCAGTTTGCTGGTGTTCGCGCGGACTTGGAGGCGTCGATTGCAGTGGAGCGTCTTCGCGCCGCGGATGCTGAAGTTGATCGCGATTACAAGGCCCACGAGTGCTCGGAGGCCGCGTGCGAGCTTGAGAAGGCGAGGAAGGAGGTCGAGGCTAAAGTGGCAGAGCACGACACACTGTCTGCACAGTGCGCCGCGATGAAGTCTCAGGTGGAGCAGCTGTTGACGGACGGCGCTGCGAACGAAGACGCCATTTTTGATCTGCAGCAGCGAATTGCCGACGCCGACACTGCCCTGTTACGTGCAGAGAAGGAGCGCGACGAAGCGCGTTTGCATGCAGAGGAGCGCACCCAAATGCTCTCTGAGGCTAAGCTCGATCTTGCCGCCAAAGAAACTGAGCTTCAGTCTGCCCGCGACGCAGCTGTGAACCTTGAGCTTCGTCTGGCAAAGGCAGAGGCGGCCCTCGATGCGTCCAGGGCAGACGTTGTTCGTCTGGACGCCGCACTCGCAACCGCGATGGCGCGCTCTGAATCGACGTGCATTTCCGCACAGGCCGAGATTGAGCGTCTTGAGTGCGACTTGGAATTTGCCCGCACGGAGCTCAAAGCGGAGGCGGCAAAGGCTGCGCGCCTGGCAGATGTGGCACGTGAGCACGATGACGTGGTCGTGACGATGCGTGCAGCAATTGCTGACGCCGAAGCTATGCTCTCTAAAGCTCGGGAAGAGAACAGTGTGTCCTCGGAAGCACTTTTCGTCGCGCGGTCGCAGCTGACAGAGACATCCTCAAGGTTCGATGCCATGAAGGAGCGCATCCGTTTCCTCGAAAGCAGTCTCGCCGATGCGAAGGCGGAAGCCACTGAAGCGTCTTTGGCACTGGAGAAGGCGCTTGAGTCGAGCACGGCCGAGTTGCGCTCTCTGAGCACTAAGCTTGTGGTGAGTGAGAAGGAAATTGCGACACTCCGCGCACAGGTTGACGATCTCGAGGTGCAACGCAACCGTCTT
Source organism: Pigoraptor chileana (assembly GCA_943704495.1). NCBI lineage: Eukaryota > Filasterea > Ministeriida > Capsasporidae > Pigoraptor > Pigoraptor chileana. The sequence continues at coordinate 3,019 of CALSCR010003555.1, read as the reverse complement.
GTGGAATCGGTGACGACCCTTGGTGCATCATCGGCGCAGGGGCAGACGGAACGGGAGCGCATGCTGGCGAGCGAGTTGGAAGAGCTTAAAGGAGCTCTCGCTGAGGCTGAACGCGCACGTGCGGGAGACCTCGCCGACGCGGAGGAGACCATGAACAAGTACCGCGAAACGCTTGCACGACTGAAGCAGCTGGAGAGGACCAATGCCAAGCTCATCACGCAGTCACTGCCGTCGTCGCAGCCCGCCACAGGGATATCCGCCGGATATGATGCAGTAATGGGCGCGGTTGGGATGAGCAGCACACTGGCATCCTCTGTTGCAGCGACGCCCATGTCCCAACAGCAGCAGCAGCAGCAGCAGTCGGCGATCCAAGCACCCGTGCTGGCCTCATCGCTGCCTCGATTGACACGTGCTGCAAAGCGACGGAGCGACGAATTTGCCGCGTATGAGGGCGCAGGTACGCCGAGTGACAGTTCCGCTTCCAAGCGCGCGCGGTTGGACAACAACTCATATTCCGCCACTGCGTCGCCTGCGAGGAGCGTGTTTGCATCTCACGTGACCAAGCAGGGCCAACACTCTACAATGACAACGCCAAGCAAGGGCAGCGCCTCGTATGGCAGCAGTACCCTCACAACACCCAGACGTGCAACAACGCCTTCAAAAGGACCGACTGCGGCGGCGCCCGCGCTCGCCCCCGCAGCGACTGTCACGATCCCAGTGTACACGCATGGTCATGCCATGCACCAACAACAACAACAACAACAACAACAACAGCAACATCAGCAACAACAGACACATGCTGCGACGGCACCTCCTCAGCGAGTTGCGTTTGATCTCCACGCAGTCAAGCCGATGTCCAAGCTGTTGACTGCGCGTGCCATGGCAGCAATCGACAGCGCCATCAAGACAACGCCAAAGAAGGCGGCCGCAACGCAGTCGTTGCACTCTGTCCCCGCAGCAGTGCCGCAGCCGTTCTCCGCAGCCTACACATCCGCACCCGCACTCCCTACGTCTCACGTGGCGACATCCCAGGCATATGCACCCGCACAACCCCAGCCTCAGTATGCTGCCGCTGATGCTGGAGACAAGAGGTCACTACGGTCGGCCCTGCGAACAACAAACGGCACGCAATCGCCCCTCGCACCCGCAAGCGCCAACTTCATTGCACCTCGTTCCGCCGCGGCCTTTGCTGCTTCAAAGAGCGCATCTAGTAATGTAACCGCGACGGCAGCACTCTCATCGGATACTGCGATGGGAGCTGAGGACAAGGAGAATGGCGCTGGTGTTGGCGCCAACAACGGACGTGCGCGGCGGCAGGGACTGCGAGCAAGGTTTGACACGACGGTCAATGTGATTGAGCACAATGCAACCGTGCCGTCGAAGGTAGCGCTGCCCCCCCCGCCGCCCGCTGGTACCGCGGTCGACAAGGAGCAGGAGTGCAATGTGCAGTAGTGTGCGTGCGTGCGTGTTCTTCAAATGATGTTTGTCTTCTTTTTTGCGCTTTTTTTTCTGTTACGCGTTTGCTATGTTGACGTTTTCGTTTATTCTGACACTTTTTTCTTCGCGAGCTCTCTCTCTCTTCTTACATTCCCAATTTCCAGTGTGTCTGTGTCGTATCTACGCCATTGTGTGCGTCCGCGAGTCTCTTTTTTGTCTCACTCGACGTGTTCAACAAAAGACGGACTCTGCAAAATGACTTTGTCCTGAAGTGTACCGCATCTTATTTAGTTCAGTGCATGGATATGAATCGGGACCTTGAACCCATCGGTCGATTATATCAGGGCTGATCCTACAGGACTCCCACTGGCTCAATTTTAGGGTACTGCCACTTTCACTGACCAACACGTGGCAGATGATCATAGTGAAACTGAGACTTGACACGAGTTTAATCCGATTAAGATCAGAATTGGCGCAATCATGTACTTTACGATCGACATTTCGTTTTAAAAAAACTAAATCTGTGCATGCAACTCTCTGAAGTATGGTCTTGTGGGATGCACACTCCACCGGCCGCATGTGTGTCGACGCTGCTTTGCCGCACGCGCGTCACACAATTGGAGTACCGCGGTAGGACTATTCACATCAAACGCGACGATGAATTGACGTTTGGTGGTGGTGGTAACAAGCCTCGCAAGCTATACACACTTTTGGCACGTGATCCGTCCTCACTTCCCCCGTGCGTTGTGTCGTGGGGTGGCATCAACTCAAATGCAATGTATGCGGTCGCCCACTTTGCGAGCCTTCGAAAGATGCGATTCACGTATTGTGCCGCCGGTCGCAATCTTCCCGTGTTCGACTCTGCCGACGCATCTCCACCGGGATGTCTTCGAGAGTCACTGCGATTTGGCATGCAGGTTCTCCCTTTCTCAAATCTTGCCGATGCACGCCTTAAAGCTGAATATCTCGCTAAAGACGGCGGCCATCTTGTCGTTCCACAGGGAGGCCATTTTGCTGACGCAGAGGCTGGTGTCGCACTTCTTGCACGGGAACTGGCCGATGACGCCCGCACTCTCTTTCCGGAGCACACGCACGTGACGGTTGTCGTTCCGTCTGGACGCGGCACAACAGCGTTCTTTCTCGCCAAACACCTGCTTATTATTCAGGGCGAGTCCACGCGCAATATAAGTTTTAGTGTTCGTGGCGTTGCATGCGCATCCACTGCGGCGTCGGTGTGTGCGGATGCTTCGTCGCTCATCGCGCCGGGAGAGCAGTTTCCACGCAATTTGGGCTTCTGGGAGACGCCGTTGTCACGCCATTTTGGACGTCTGAGTCCGTTTCTGTTTGAGAAACAGGCTGAACTCGCCCGGCTAGGGCTGACGGTGGACTATCTGTATGGCGCGAATGCCTTCGTGGCGCTCGATCACCAGCAGAAGCACATCCACACCGAGGGGGATCCAGATGCAGCAGGTGCAGCACATTCGCGCGTTGTTTACGTCCACACGGGAGGCCTCGTTGGGAATATCAATATGCAGCTCCGGTATGCTGCGGCGGGCTTTCGGTAACGCCATGCCCCCCCCCC